>CAXIVM010001900.1:0-16000 GCA_964035705.1 Porites rus | reverse complement strand
CTAGTAGAAACAAGTGCATCGCTACTAGTAACACGTGCCTTGCTACTAGTAACAAGAAGCTAGTAGAAACAAGTGCATCGCTACTAGTAACAAGTGTCTTACTACTCGTAACAAGAAGCTAGTAGAAACAAGTGCATCGCTACTAGTAACAAGTGCCTTACTACTAGTAACAAGAAGCTAGTAGAAACAAGTGCATCGCTACTAGTAACAAGTGCCTTACTACCAGTAACAAGAAGCTAGTAGAAACAAGTTCATCGCTACTAGTAACAAGTGCCTTACTACCAGTAACAAGAAGCTAGTAGAAACAAGTTCATCGCTACTAGTAACAAGTGCCTTACTACTAGTAACAAGAAGCTAGTAGAAACAAGTGCATCGCTGCTAGTAACAAGTGCCTTACTACTAGTAACAAGAAGCTAGTAGAAACAAGTGCATCGCTACTCGTAACAAGTGCCTTACTACTAGTAACAAGAAGCTAGTAGAAACAAGCGCATCGCTACTAGTAACAAGTGCAGTAACAAGAAGCTAGTAGAAACAAGTGCATCGCTACTAGTAACAAGTTCCTTACTACTAGTAACAAGAAGCTAGTAGAAACCAGTGCATCTCTACTAGTAACAAGTGCCTTACTAGTAGTAACAAGAAGCTAGTAGAAACAAGTGCATCGCTACTAGTAACAAGTGCCTCACAGGTAGTAACAAGAAGCTAGTAGAAACAAGTGCATCGCTACTAGTAACAAGTGCCTTACTAGTAGTAACAAGAAGCTAGTAGAAACAAGTGCATCGCTACTAGTAACAAGTTCCTCACTAGTAGTAACAAGAAGGTAGTAGAAACAAGTGCATCGCTACTAGTAACAAGTGCCGTACTACTAGTAACAAGAAGCTAGTAGAAACAAGTGCATCGCTACTAGTACCAAGTGCCTTACTACTAGTAACAAGAAGCTAGTAGAAACAAGTGCATCGCTACTAGTACCAAGTGCCTTACTACTAGCAACAAGAAGCTAGTAGAAACAAGTGCATCGCTACTAGTAACAAATGCCTTACTACTAGCAACAAGAAGCTAGTAGAAACAAGTGCATCGCTACTAGTAACAAGTGCCTTACTAGTAGTAACAAGAAGCTAGTAGAAACAAGCGCATCGCTACTAGTAACAAGTGCCTCACTAGTAGTAAGAAGAAGGTAGTAGAAACAAGTGCATCGCTACTAGTACCAAGTGCCTTACTACTAGTAACAAGAAGCTAGTAGAAACAAGTGCATCGCTACTAGTAACAAGTGCCTTACTACTAGAAACAAGAAGGCTACTAGTAACAAGTGCTTTACTACTAGAAACAAGAAGCTAGTAGAAACAAGTGCATCGCTACTAGTAACAAGTGCCTTACTACTAGTAACAAGAAGCTAGTAGAAACAAGTGCTTCGCTACTAGTAACAAGTGCCTTAATACTAGAAACAAGAAGCTTGTAGAAACAAGTGCATCGCTACTAGTAACAAGCGCCTTACTACTAGAAACAAGAAGCTAGTAGAAACAAGTGCCTTACTACTAGAAACAAGAAGCTAGTAGAAACAAGTGCATCGCTACTAGTAACAAGTGCCTTACTACTAGAAACAATAAGCTAGTAGAAACAAGTGCATCGCTACTAGTAACAAGTGCCTTACTACTACTAGTAACAAGAAGCTAGTAGAAACAAGTGCATCGCTACTAGTAACAAGTGCCTTACTACTACTAGCAACAAGAAGCTAGTAGAAACAAGTGCATCGCTACTAGTAACAAGTGCCTTACTACTACTAGAAACAAGAAGCTAATAGAAAAAAGTGCATCGCTACTAGTAACAAGTGCCTTACTACTACTAGAAACAAGAAGCTAGTAGAAACAAGTGCATCGCTACTAGTAACAAGTGCGTTACTACTACTAGAAACAAGAAGCTAGTAGAAACAAGTGCATCGCTACTAGTAACAAGTGCCTTACTACTACTAGAAACAAGAAGCTAGTAGAAACAAGTGCATCGCTACTAGTAACAAGTGCCTTACTACTAGTAACAAGAAGCTAGTAGAAACAAGTGCTTCGCTACTAGTAACAAGTGCCTTACTACTAGAAACAAGAAGCTTGTAGAAACAAGTGCATCGCTACTAGTAACAAGCGCCTTACTACTAGAAACAAGAAGCTAGTAGAAACAAGTGCATCGCTACTAGTAGCAAGTGCCTTACTACTAGTAACAAGAAGCTAGTAGAAACAAGTGCTTCGCTACTAGGAACAAGTGCCTTACTACTAGTAACAAGAAGCTAGTAGAAACAAGTGCATCGCTACTAGTAACAAGTGCCTTACTACTAGTAACAAGAAGCTAGTAGAAACAAGTGCATCGCTACTAGTAACAAGTGCCTTACTACTAGTAACAAGAAGCTAGTAGAAGCAAGCGCATCGCTACTAGTAACAAGTGCCCTACTACTAGTAACAAGAAGCTAGTAGAAACAAGTGCATCGCTACTAGTAACAAGTGCCTTACTATTAGTAACAAGAAGCTAGTAGAAACAAGTGCATCGCTACTAGTAACAAGTGCCTTACTAGTAGTAACAAGAAGCTAGTAGAAAGAAGTGCATCGCTACTAGTAACAAGTGCCTTACTACTAGAAACAGGAAGCTAGTAGAAACAAGTGCATCGCTACTAGTAACAAGTGCCAACTACTAGTAACAAGAAGCTAGTAGAAACAAGTGCATCGCTACTCGTAACAAGTGCCTTACTACTAGTAACAAGAAGCTAGGAGAAACAAGTGCATCGCTACTAGTAACAAGTGCCTTACTACTAGTAACAAGAAGCTAGTAGAAACAAGTGCATCGCTACTAGTAACAAGTGCCTTACTACTAGTAACAAGAAGCTAGTAGAAACAAGTGCATCGCTACTAGTAACAAGTGCCTTACTACTAGTAACAAGAAGCTAGTGGAAACAAGTGCATCGCTACTAGTAACAAGTGTCTTACTACTAGTAACAAGAAGCTAGTAGAAACAAGTGCATCGCTACTAGTAACAAGTGCCTTACTACTAGTAACAAGAAGCTAGTAGAAACAAGTGCATCGCTACTAGTAACAAGTGCCTTACTACCAGTAACAAGAAGCTAGTAGAAACAAGTGCATCGCTACTAGTAACAAGTGCCTTACTACCAGTAACAAGAAGCTAGTAGAAACAAGTGCATCGCTGCTAGTAACAAGTGCCTTACTACTAGTAACAAGAAGCTAGTAGAAACAAGTGCATCGCTACTCGTAACAAGTGCTTTACTACTAGTAACAAGAAGCTAGTAGAAACAAGCGCATCGCTACTAGTAACAAGTGCAGCAACAAGAAGCTAGTAGAAACAAGTGCATCGCCACTAGTAACAAGTGCCCTACTACTAGTAACAAGAAGCTAGTAGAAACAAGTGCATCGCTACTAGTAACAAGTGCCTTACTACTAGTAACAAGAAGCTAGTAGAAACAAGTGCATGGCTACTAGTAACAAGTGCCAACTACTAGTAACAAGAAGCTAGTAGAAACAAGTGCATCGCTACTCGTAACAAGTGCCTTACTACTAGTAACAAGAAGCTAGTAGAAACAAGTGCATCGCTACTAGTAACAAGTGCCTTACTACTAGTAACAAGAAGCTAGTAGAAACAAGTGCATCGCTACTAGTAACAAGTGCCTTTCTACTAGTATCAAGAAGCTAGTAGAAACAAGTGCATCGCTACTAGTAACAAGTGCCTTACTACTAGTAACAAGAAGCTACTAGAAACAAGTGCATCGCTACTAGTAACAAGTGCCTTACTACTAGTAACAAGAAGCTAGTAGAAACAAGTGCATCGCTACTAGTAACAAGTGCCTTACTACTAGTAACAAGAAACTAGTAGAAACAAGTGCATCGCTACTAGTAACAAGTGCCTTACTACTAGGAACAAGAAGCTAGTAGAAACAAGTGCATCGCTACTAGTAATAAGCGCCTTACTACTAGTAACAAGAAGCTAGTAGAAACAAGTGCATCGCGACTAGTAACAAGTGCCTTACTACTAGCAACAAGAAGCTAGTAGAAACAAGTGCATCGCTACTAGTAACAAGTGCCTTAGTACTAGTAACAAGAAGCTAGTAGAAACAAGTGCATCGCTACTAGTAACAAGTGCCTTACTACTAGAAACAAGAAGCTAGTAGAAACAAGTGCATCGCTACTAGTAACAAGCGCCTTACTACTAGAAACAAGAAGCTAGTAGAAACAAGTGCATTGCCACTAGTAACAAGTGCCTTACTACTACTAGAAACAAGAAGCTAGTAGAAACAAGTGCATCGCTACTAGTAACAAGTGCCTTACTACTAGTAACAAGAAGCTAGTAGAAACAAGTGCATCGCTACTAGTAACAAGTGCCTTACTACTAGTAACAAGAAGCTAGTAGAAACAAGTGCATCGCTACTACCGTAGATGGACGAAATATTCAAACCCTTTCAACCGCGAGGACCCCTTCTACCCCAAAGCTCAATGTTAGAGGTCTTGCAAGAATGTTTCGGCGAATGGACGAAACAAATCAAACCTTGGAAACACAAATTCAATCAAGTTATGTTCAACATTGACCTTTGGGGGTCAGGGGTTGGCGACAGTTATTGATACATGGGTTTGAATATTTGGTCCATCTACTGTCTAAAGGTGTGACGTTTGCATATTTTTGGCTCGTAAGTATCAAGTCTAACATCTTCATCCGTAGTACTCTGTGTTTTAATCTTCTGTGCTCAACAACTCTTTCACATCGACAAGTTGCGAGCGAGGACAGCAGACCTCAGGAAAGCAAGCCAGATGAAGAGCGGGACTGGGAACAGACACGGCACATGGCAACAGTAAGAACAGTAGCTGGAACTGCCCGGCATCACTTGAAAACAACACACGCATGTGCGTCAGTAGGTCTCCGGTCGCCGTCCACGCCCAGTACCGTAGATGGACGAAATATTCAAACCCTTTCAACCGCGAAAACCCCTTCTACCCCAAAGCTCAATGTTAGAGGTCTTGCAAGAATGTTTCGGCGAATGGACGAAACAAATCAAACCCTGGAAACACAAATTCAATCAAGTTATCTTCAACATTGACCTTTGGGGTTCAGGGGTTGGTGACAGTTATTGATACATGGGTTTGAATATTTGGTCCATCTACTGTAGTAACAAGTGCCTTACTAGAAGTAACAAGAAGCTAGTAGAAACAAGCGCATCGCTACTAGTAACAAGTGCCTCACTAGTAGTAGCAAGAAGGTAGTAGAAACAAGTGCATCGCTACTAGTAACAAGTGCCTTACTAGTAGTAACAAGAAGCTAGTAGAAACAAGTGCATCGCTGCTAGTACCAAGTGCCTTACTACTAGTAACAAGAAGCTAGTAGAAACAAGTGCATCGCTACTAGTAACAAGTGCCTTACTACTAGTAACCAGAAGCTAGTAGAAACAAGTGCATCGCTACTAGTACCAAGTGCCTTACTACTAGCAACAAGAAGCTAGTAGAAACAAGTGCATCGCTACTAGTAACAAGTGCCTTACTACTAGCAACAAGAAGCTAGTAGAAACAAGTGCATCGCTACTAGTAACAAGTGCCTTACTAGTAGTAACAAGAAGATAGTAGAAACAAGTGCATCGCTACTAATAACAAGTGCCTCACTAGTAGTAACAAGAAGGTAGTAGAAACAAGTGCATCGCTACTAGTACCAAGTGCCTTACTACTAGTAACAAGAAGCTAGTAGAAACAAGTGCATCGCTACTAGTAACAAGTGCCTTACTACTAGTAACAAGAAGCTAGTAGAAACACGTGCATCGCTACTAGTACCAAATGCCTTACTACTAGAAACAAGAAGCTAGTAGAAACAAGTGCATCGCTACTAGTAACAAGTGCCAACTTCTAGTAACAAGAAGCTATTAGAAACAAGTGCATCGCTACTCGTAACAAGTGCCTTACTACTAGTAACAAGAAGCTAGTAGAAACAAGTGCATCGCTACTAGTAACAAGTGCCTTACTGCTAGTAACAAGAAGCTAGTAGAAACAAGTGCATCGCTACTAGTAACAAGTGCCTTACTACTAGTAACAAGAAGCTAGTAGAAACAAGTGCATCGCTACTAGCAACAAGTGCCTTACTACTAGTAACAAGAAGCTAGTAGAAACAAGTGCATCGCTACTAGTAACAAGTGTCTTACTACTAGTAACAAGAAGCTAGTAGAAACAAGTGCATCGCTACTAGTAACAAGTGCCTTACTACTAGTAACAAGAAGCTTGTAGAAACAAGTGCATCGCTACTAGTAACAAGTGCCTTACTACCAGTAACAAGAAGCTAGTAGAAACAAGTGCATCGCTACTAGTAACAAGTGCCTTACTACTAGTAACAAGAAGCTAGTGGAAACAAGTGCATCGCTACTAGTAACAAGTGCCTTACTACTAGTAGCAAGAAGCTAGTAGAAACAAGTGCATCGCTACTAGTAACAAGTGCAGTAACAAGAAGCTAGTAGAAACAAGCGCATCGCTACTAGTAACAAGTGCAGTAACAAGAAGCTAGTAGAAACAAGTGCATTGCCACTAGTAACAAGTGGCCTACTACTAGTAACAAGAAGCTAGTAGAAACAAGTGCATCACTACTAGCAACAAGTGCCTTACTACTAGTAACAAGAAGCTAGTAGAAACAAACGCTTCGCTACTTGTAACAAGTGCCTTACTACTAGTATCAAGAAGCTAGTAAAAACAAGTGCATCGCTACTAGTAACAAGTGCCTTACTACTAGTAACAAGAAGCTAGTAGAAACAAGTGCATCGCTACTAGCAACAAGTGCCTTACTACTAGTAACAAGAAGCTAGTAGAAACAAGTGCATGGCTACTAGTAACAAGTGCCTTACTACTAGTAACAAGAAGCTAGTAGAAACAAGTGCATCGCTACTAGTAACAAGTGCCTTACTACTAGTAACAAGAAGCTAGTAGAAACAAGTGCATCGCTACTAGTAACAAGTGCCTTACTACTAGGAACAAGAAGCTAGTAGAAACAAGTGCATCGCTACTAGTAATAAGTGCCTCACTACTAGTAACAAGAAGCTAGTAGAAACAAGTGCATCGCTACTAGTAACAAGTGCCTTACTACTAGCAACAAGAAGCTAGTAGAAACAAGTGCATCGATACTAGTAACAAGTGCCTTGCTACTAGTAACAAGAAGCTAGTAGAAACAAGTGCATCGCTACTAGCAACAAGTGCCTTACTACTAGTAACAAGAAGCTAGTAGAAACAAGTGCATCGCTACTAGTAACAAGTGCCTTACTACTAGTAACAAGAAGCTAGTAGAAACAAGTGCATCGCTACTAGTAACAAGTGCCTTGCTTAACAAGAAGCTAGTAGAAACAAGTGCATCGCTACTAGTAACAAGTGCCTTACTACTAGTATCAAGAAGCTAGTAGAAACAAGTGCATCGCTACTAGTAACAAGTGCCTTACTACTAGTAACAAGAAGCTAGTAGAAACAAGTGCATCGCTACTAGCAACACGTGCCTTACTACTAGTAACAAGAAGCTAGTAGAAACAAGTGCATCGCTACTAGTAACAAGTGCCTTACTACTAGTAACAAGAAGCTAGTAGAAACAAGTGCATCGCTACTAGTAACAAGTGCCTTACTACTAGTAGCAAGAAGCTAGTAGAAACAAGTGCATCGCTACTCGTAACAAGTGCTTTACTACTAGTAACAAGAAGCTAGTAGAAACAAGCGCATCGCTACTAGTAACAAGTGCAGTAACAAGAAGCTAGCAGAAACAAGTGCATTGCCACTAGTAACAAGTGGCCTACTACTAGTAACAAGAAGCTAGTAGAAACAAGTGCATCGCTACTAGTAACAAGTGCCTTAGTACTAGTAACAAGAAGCTAGTAGAAACAAGTGCATCGCTACTAGTACCAAGTGCCTTATGCCTAGTAACAAAAAGCTAGTAGAAACAAGTGCATCGCTACTAGTAACAAGTGCCTTACTACTAGTGACCAGAAGCTAGTAGAAACAAGTGCATCGCTACTAGTACCAACTGCCTTACTACTAGCAACAAGAAGCTAGTAGAAACAAGTGCATCGCTACTAGTAACAAGTGCCTTACTACTAGCAACAAGAAGCTAGTAGAAACAAGTGCATCGCTACTAGTAACG
Organism: Porites rus; assembly: GCA_964035705.1. Taxonomy (NCBI): domain Eukaryota; kingdom Metazoa; phylum Cnidaria; class Anthozoa; order Scleractinia; family Poritidae; genus Porites; species Porites rus. The sequence goes on along the minus strand of CAXIVM010001900.1, from coordinate 7,876 downwards.
AGTGCCTTACTAGTAGTAACAAGAAGATAGTAGAAACAAGTGCATCGCTACTAGTAACAAGTGCCTCACTAGTAGTAATAAGAAGGTACTAGAAACAAGTGCATCGCTACTAGTACCAAGTGCCTTACTACTAGTAACAAGAAGCTAGTAGAAACAAGTGCATCGCTACTAGTACCAAGTGCCCTACTACTAGTAACAAGAAGCTAGTAGAAAGAAGTGCATCGCTACTAGTAACAAGTGCCTTACTACTAGTAGCAAGAAGTTAGTAGAAACAAGTGCATCGCTACTAGTAACAAGTGCCTTACTACTAGCAACAAGAAGCTAGTAGAAACAAGTGCATCGCTACTAGTAACAAGTGCCTTACTACTTGCAACACGAAGCTCGTAGAAACAAATGCATCGCTACTAGTAACAAGTGCCTTACTACTAGTAACAAGAAGCTAGTAGAAACAAGTGCATGGCTACTAGTAACAAGTGCCTTACTACTAGTAACAAGAAGCTAGTAGAAACAAGTGCATGGCTACTAGTACCAAGTGCCTTACTACTAGTAACCAGAAGCTAGTAGAAACAATAATTTTAATAGAAACAAATTAGCTTTTTGGAGCCCGGTAGAACGGTTGTTAAAACACGATGTGCGCTTCCCGATTCCGTCCACGGCTGCCTCGAGGTTACACCGCACACCGAAGGCTTGGTGTGACACCGTGTGACATGCCAAGTGAAAAAATGATTCACACATACCGTGTGAGATATGTTTCAAAGATGTTTCGAGCTTTGAATTCTTTCAACAGGATGGTTAACAACCCGCCTGCGGCACTTGGATATGATATTTAGGTATGCTATTCCGCCCCCCTCCGAAACCTAGGTCTTGAGTGTTTGTATCCAGATGTTTGGGCAAATCACTAGAGACTTGTGCCAGGTGGTTTACACATAGTTTCCAAATAACTATAATTACAGTATGGTCTACAGTCTAACAGACAAATAGGCAATGGTGTATATAGAAAGCAAACAATCTTATTGCGTTTGGTCGTTTTGTTCTTGATTGATTGTCAAGAACATGTTTGTGATTAAAGGATGAAACTATAACTATAAACATTAACAAAAACTATTTGAACAAGAGGCAAGCCAGTGAGACCTGGAAGAGTTTGTTGGGAAAAGGCGGCTCCAAATAACGAGAGCAAAGTTCAAAGCTCTCCAATAGTCAGAATACCAACTAGCGCTTGGAATTCATATCTTTTCAGGGAGCTACACCGAGTATGACAAGGTCGTTGGATTGATCAAGTTTATCCTCATCACGTTCAATCTTACTAACATCTCTCTGCTAGTTTCACTTTCTGTGATCCTGAACTCTATACCTGTCTTCCAATCAATGTACTGCCAATTATCATTGTATCGTCTTTCTATATGACCCCATAGCTCATCGCTATTCTTTGCAAGTTTCAATTCAAGGCGTTTGAAGATCCTGTAGATCACAAAGACCAATGTTGCAAAACCAAGCGTCCACCTCACACTGGCTGTTGTCTCCTTCTGAGAATGCTTCTGTAACCATTGGCTGCAAACCCTCCAATGCTACCATTCTCACAAGCATCTTTGCAATCTTAGTGACCTTCCCTGCAACATTTTTCTTCTCATCAAACACCCTTCTCTCATACTCTCCAACTCTCACTTGGTCCTCACTGTGCCAGTAACCAATGAGATTCAACAAGTATTTGATTCTCTGTCCTCCAAGTGGTTTTGCATTGATGTCTGCTATGTTGCCATCTGTTGGCACTTGTATCATCTTGAAGTCTTTCCTGTTCTGAATCCATAACAGCTTTCCATCCAAGTGTCTCGCCTTTCCAATTCCTCTCTTCATCACAATTGGCGTGCACTTGATGAATCTGTGTAGATGTAATGGTCCACCTTTGCCCCAAGAGCAAATTCCAGAACTGCGCGAATGTAGATTCCATCTGATGCTGAGGAAACTATTGCATGTAGTTCTGCTTCACATGAAGACACACTGATGATCTGTGTTCTGCTGCTGTTGAACAATGGACAACTGCTCAATGCATGGAATCCTCCGAATGTTGACTTTCTATGGCTTTTGTTTCCACTCCAGTTTAAAATTTGAGAATGTCTCCAAGCACCACTAGCTTTCTCCTTTCTTGACATAACCTTCTCCTGCCTGTGGATATTCAAGTACTAGGCAATAGTCCATAGTCTTGATCAAGTATCCTAGGAATTTCTTCAAGTGGTGAAATGACATAGCTGTAGGCTTGACATTCTTGAAGCCAAGTCTTTCACTGTGAATGCTACATCATACCTCTCTTGACATAGGTAGATACCTGATCCAACAATGCTTCTGAAAAGGCTAATCTTTTCTTGTTCATGTGAGACTTCTGACTTGTCTTCCATTTGGATTGAGTTGTCTGCCGGTAGTTGTTGAAGTGAGGCAGGCCCAATCTGCTCTTCATAGGCTTTCAACATCTGCTGGATGTAGTTGCCCGGTTGGATCCATAATCCATCAACTTCAAATTGTACTTTCTCCTCAGAAAATTGAATTCATCACCAAGCCTCTCAATTTTGCTCACGCTGGTGTCAAAGTTGCCTTGAATCTTCAGAAGAAAGATTTCATTGATGTACTGTGAGTCTCCTGTGAGAATCAAGTCATCCACATGGATCAAAAGGATACCCGTCTCATTTCTTCCTAGGCATGGACACTCACCACTGAGTTCCTCTGTGAGGTACTCTGTGAAAAAGTCAAACCATGCTTTTGCTCCAACTTTGTCCACGTAGGTTTCTCTTCACCAAGAATTCTTCTCCTCTCAGGAGTACCTTCAATGGCTTCTGCTTAGAAATGCATCTTTCACATCAAGACATCCTAGTATCTGTGAAAATGCTCCTTCTCCCTCTCTTGCTTCTTCCTCTTCACTGATCCTTTGCAAGATTATTGTGGATAGAAGCTTCAGTGCATGCCCTGAAGTCGCTGGTGAGAAAATGTCATCTCTCTTTCCTTCAGCGAAAGCAAATTCTCTTGTAACCAGTCTTGATCTTCTCTTCCACCTCTTGATTGAGATTCCATCTCCAAGTTGGCAGGGTTTCTTCCTCCAGTCATACACATGGCGTGTTGTCAAGTAACTGATTCCTTTTGTGCTACCTTCTGGTTTCTCTAGTACTTGCATCTTTGGGGGTCTTTTCTCTTCTACCTCATCAGCTACTCTATCAATCCATTCTTCTGGATCTTCTTCAGGTTCATATTCTCCATCACGCCACAAGCATTCAGGTCCTTTGATCTCTTCCAAATCTGCTTCAGCTTCTTTGTCATCCCACTCTTCTTCTCCAACTTCTTCTGCAACTGATGATAACTCTTCATCTACACAGTAAAGATCTTCTCCTCCAACTTTCACCATGTTGATCTTGGCCTTCTTGCTTGAACCACCTGATGGCCTGAGTTACTTCATTGGGCTTTCCTCCTCAACCAATTCAACTGCTTCTCTTGGTCTCGGTGGCGCTGGTGGTGATCTCAATGAAGATAGAATAGGAGTAATTGGGTTAGGCTGCCCTGCTGGCAATGATGTAGAGGGAAATGCCTTCACTTTCTCAAACGTGTTCTCGTTTGTGGAAAACTTTCTGCCACTTACTTGGCGTCTCTTCTCCACTTGGCTTTCTTTCACCTCCATCTCTCTTCATTGCATCAACAGTGATTTCCAGCGGGGCTGGCATGTCCTTTGGCTCTGGAAATAGTGCTTCCTCTTTGTCTGAATCACTTCCTCCTTCCAGTGCCTTGGCCATTCCTGCCTCTGCATCCCCATCCTTGAACTTAAGCATTACATGTTCTCGAGGAATGTCTGTTTGTGCTGCTGGTAATGCGTCTGCTCTCCTCTTGGTGGCAATGATTCTGCCTCCAAACTGCTAGAAGTCCTTTGTAACTCTTGCCATAGACAAGCTCATAGGGAGTTGCTCCTTTGACTGGCTGGAATCTGTTGAGCGCCCAACTGGCATGTCTTGCTGCACAAGTCCAAAGTGCACGACCTGATCCAGTCTTGATACCAAGTCTTGACTGCACACCTTCAATGAAAGTTCCCGCAAGCTTCCCTGTCAACTGTATGTTTTGACAGAAATGAATGATCTCCAAGCTTTGGGTTTACCAATCTGGTAGTGAGTCCTAGACTGTGTCGAGCATTGATCAGCATCTTGAGGATTTGTCTTGTTGCGGGTTCATTGTCACAATTAGGCGAATTTGTCCTTTGCTTCCTAATGATACAACATGAATGAATCCAGTCTGGCTGTCACTTGCTGACTTTGTCTGTGAGCCCCTTGGTTGTGTGTGGCAAAAGTCAAAGCTTACCTCAGGAATACTTCCTCTCTTTACTCCATCTCTTCTCTCATGACGATCTGGACGTGCTCGATGCTCAATGCACTCCTTACATCAATTGGCATATGGCACGGTCGTCAATCTTGTTTGAGTTGCCTCATCTGGCATCGTCCTGATGCCTCTCTTGTCTCCTGGGCTTTTGGCGTGAGGATCTTGGTGTAGACCTTTAGGTTAAAGCCACTGCCTGAAATGCCGTAGAAATGAACAGGCTGCCCTCAGAGTTGCCAAAGATGAATCCTTAGCCAACTCTATTCCATTCACCAAGTCTTTGTCTACATCCATTGGGCTCAATTGAAGTTCACATTCAAGGTCTCCACCTTTCTTTTCCTCTTCCCTCTGGCCTTCTACCTCCTTATCCTGGTGAGTAGGGGTAATCTCTTCCATGGCATCTTGGACTTCTTTCCTTCTTTGTTCTTTGTTCTCAAGCTTCTTGCATCCTGGTGCAAAGAAACCCATATCCTCTGGTGGTGCTGGCTCATGGCTGAAGATTGTGATTGAAGTAATGACTGTATCATCGTCAAAGAATTGCTCGTCAAGTTCCTCCTTTTTCATCATGCTCTCACAATATTCAGGCGTTAACCATCTACTTCCTCTTTTCACCAAAGTGGTTCTCATCAGCTCTGGTGGTTCTTCCACTTCTGGACTGACTGTGGGATCAACAAATCTTGAAGTCAATAAGCTTCCAACTAGCAGTCCATGCTCATTTAATCTCCAACCTGATTCTTTCTCCAAAGCCTCAGGTACTTGGTCCAAGCAGTTCTCATCTTCATCTCAAATGACTCTAATGCGGCCTTGAACTGTCAAAGAGCGATTTTGTAGGTTGAGTGGTGCCTTCAAGTCACCATTCTCCAACGTTTGCTCTCTGCAATTGATTCCCCAGCCATGTTCCATCAACCTTCCATAACAAAGTATGGGCCGATTCACCTTTGAACTGAAGATCGCCTTTTCTTTGGGAAGAACTTCTCGTCCATCAAGGTCACGCAAGGAAAGTTCAAAACTTTTCGCACCTCCTGTGGGAATACGATTTCCTTGTGCGTCTTGTGGCTTGGTCTTTGTGCTGAAACGTTGTTCTCCTTCTGCGTGATCTGCCACACTCAAAGGGAATAATGCTACATCAGCTCCACTGTAAATAATGATGGCCACATTCACATCCTCATTCTCTTCCCCAAGTCTCCTCACCATGGGTTCATCACCTGAGATTGAGATTGCCATCTCCTCAATTTGCTGGAACTCTGGCTCATCATCTTTCTTTTCTTTCTCTCACCGTGCGGCGATGGCGTGGACCCTTAGCCATTTTGGCTAGTCCGCCAGCCCCGAAGGGCCTTCAACCAAACTTGGATCCTAGCAGTAGAGCCAGGGTGGAATCTTGAGCTCTCTGCCATTGAGAGGATCTCAAAAGCAAATGCAGGCAAATGAACTGCCTGAGGCACGGACAAGAATGGTTGTCCAGCTCCGTTTCTCGGAGCCTCTGGTAGGGCTGGCAAGCGCACCAGCGGGTTGCCGGGGCGGCAGCCAAAAAGCTCTCAGCACATCTGGGCTCCATGGATTCTGCTTCCAGCCAAAGGTCACGGTGGTGGACTGCATAGTGCCCGTTCAGGTCAGCAGGCCACGTTTGGCAGCAAATGCATTTCTTGACAAGCCGATGACAAAGTTCAGGATGTGCCACCAAGACCTTGGTGTCAAGCAAGTCCAGGGCCTGCAGCCATTCCGCGTGCCATGCACCCACCGGTGTGGTGTCTCTCAGCACATTTTGGATCTGGTCCTCCTTGGTCAGCACGGGAGCCTCATAGGCCGGGAAGGAGACGAGCTCTGCGCCTCCATGGGGCGTGCAAGTCAGCCACAGCATGCAAACGTTCTCCAGCACAACGTTTGGGAGCTCCCTGAAAGGCTGGGGCTCATCCGAGTCGTTGTAGACCCACCAGATCTCCTTGTCCTTGAGAGCTGCTGCATAGTGACCTGAAGAAGAGTCGGCACCTAAGTGGTAAGCCAAGGCACAAACGACGTACGGCACATTGTCCAGCTCCAGGCTATTGCCAATGAAATGTGGAATCCGTACCTTAGAGCTCCAGTGCACTCTATTGCAGCATTTCTTGCCAAAGGAGTCAAAGCGATCCAGTTGGACACATGTGAGGTCTGCTGGACTGACTAAGGCATGAAGGCCAAAGCTTGCCATGCTCCAACTTGTAAGCAAAGTTTGCAAGTCAGTGGATCCGGACTGCTTTTTGCTGTCACCCTGCGGGCTCACGTGCAGATGCAAAGGGCAGCTGTTGTCGTTTTTATCGACCACCCTGGTGTGACCGTCCTGGTCCAGCCGAGATTCCCACCAACAGCTGAAGAACATAGGATTCAACAGTTGAATCTGGTGAGTGAAGTCAACAACATCATGCTGCCTCAAGGGATCCGGCCAGTCGGCCAACAGTGATGTCCATTGGCCATTGGCCCAAAGCAAAATCGAGTCCCCATCATAAGGTTCAGCAATCTGGCTGAACACCCCAGGAAAGTTGGACCATAGGTCCGCTCTCAGGCCATCGACCTGGGATGCACCCCAAACAAGCCCAGTAACTGCTGCATTCATGTAGCAGGCGGAGGATGGATTCAGCAAAGTCTTCAAAGGAGGTGTTTGATCCTCGAGGCTCAGAGCGAGTCCAGCATGCGGCCCAGGTGTTGCGCCAGTGGTGGCCTTTGCATCGTTGCTGGGCGCATTCGTGCCAGGATCAGTTGCCAAAGGCCCGTGTTGGCTAGTTGGTGCCAGAGCCCTCTCAATTCGTTCGAGTAGGTGTGGGTCAGGGCCAGTGTCACTCTCCAAGGAATGACCGCTGAAGGATTTTCGGAGTCCGTGCCGATGAGCTTCTGAATCTGCTGGTTGGGTCGGAGGGCATGAAATCTCTTGATCAGAGCCTCGTTCTGCAGGAGAGTCAACATCCGTTGTACGGTATGCAGTGCCAAGGAAAGTGATACTTGAGCTTCCGTCATTTCATCCGGGGAAACAGGTAGGGCTCCTTCTGGTCCTCTCCCAGTTGAAGGAAGCGCAGCTTCACCAAGGTCTGGATCAAGGGATCCGAGGAGTCTGTCGATTGCAGCTTGAGTGTCCGGTTGTGAAGTTCCTCGAGCATTGTCTTCAGGATCAGGATTCTCAGCGGCAAGGAGCGCTTTTGCTGGGGAGCCTGATGGTCTTGGTCATCAGAAGCTTGAGAATGGATCCTGCAAGTTCGCGCCCTGGCCGGGGACTTGGGACCCTGGTGAGTGTTCAGTCCGCAGCAGAGACCGTGGGAGGGCCAGCTCAACCACAAAGAACTATGAGACCTGGTATTAGAACAGAACAGGTAGGTCAAAAAACCGAGGAGGATCGAGAAGGCCAATCCAGTCACAAAGGTCTCGACACGGAAAAAGTCCAGGTCCAGGTTCTGGTAGCCGGAGGCCACTTCAAAGGACTAGTCCTTCAGGAGGTCGCGGATCGAGGCGGACACCTTCAGGAGGATGACCATGTTCGAAAGTGGGGGCCCGCACCAGCCCTAGTCATCGGGCG
>CAXIVM010001899.1:0-14000 GCA_964035705.1 Porites rus | reverse complement strand
ATGGTTCAAACATAGACAAATACAACACACAGGGTCGCGTTGAAGGGCCTTACTTACTTTCCTTTCATGTTTCATGTTTTTGTGGGAACATGGGCCCATCGAGCTCTGATTCAATCACATGACGTGTTTCCATGCTGCTGTCAATGTTATGCGCATGATATCCACATTGCTTTAGTAGGTGCCCAGAATCAATCGAGGCAACACTTTTGGACCGGCCCGGACAACCCTAGCATTTGGTGCATGATGGGATACCCATCAGCTCAAACCACTGGCGCTTTGAAACAAGCGCACGAAGACCCAACCTCCCCCGATCGTTGTTTGCATCCAACACCATCTGTAAGGACATCAAACCAGGACCTGACCATTTAGGCCCACCACACGCTTGTACCCAATTGAAGCATAATAAAATATGTTCATGTATTATATATATATATTTATTATATGCGCAGTAAGTGTGTCTCTGTGCTTGCCTCAAGATGTTGACGGGTCTTGTCTCATGCAAGGCACGCAAAAGTAGCATCTCTGCACTCGCTCCATAGTCGATTTCATGTACCTGTGGTTTTCGTTCTTTTGTGTTGCTTTTGTTTCCCCCCAAAGGTTGCTGCTTTTGAGCTCCCCTTGTGCAGGTGCAAACTGCATTACAGCTTCTCCGGGCTGAGCCAGAACCCAGCGAGGGGTGCTCCTCCGCTGGTCCTGGAGATGCTTGGTGGGAAGACTGTTGCAGCAACGGAGGAGGCGGTGAAACATCTCTTCATATGAGGTCTCGCCACCGTGAGAATTGGAAGAACCCAATCTGCTTGCAGACAGCAGCCAAAAGGAAGAACACATGATTTTCCAAAATGAATAAATTAGGAAATAATTCAAAAAAGAAAATCCGAACTCTTTCTGAAATTCTGGAGTCTCCCAACAGATGAGACCAAGCGGATCGGTTTTGTGATAAGCTCAGCATCCTGTGAATGTGGCTTCATGTTTGGGAAGATGTGGATTCATCGGATTTGTTATTTTTGTTTGAACATGTTTGAACTACGGGTTGCGTCAAACCCAGTAGACTGAAATCGAATCTGGGCATTTGCAGCTGCCCTGTTCCACAGACCCCTACACGGTCACGTAGACTCACAGCTGGAAATGTTTTGGTTTTGGAGTTGAATGAGTTGCATCAGTTTCTACTTTTAACCCTTATTGGCAGGTGATACATGTTTGATCACAGTTGGTAGGAATCTGTTTCCGTCGCCAAGGAGGCACTGAGCGCGTCCACATGCTGTTCGTGTTGTTGGCAGAAATCCTGCACAACTGTAAATCTTGTCGGGTTTTAGCAAAGAGTTCTCCTAGGTCGTTTGGCATTTATTTGAGATGTTCTATCTCTACTTGGGCATGGTTCTCCAAATTAGACTATTATATATCTTAGCTGCCAGAAAGGCACTGCCAATGGAACTCTCGAGTCACCTAACCTGAAAATCACGGACCCGGCGAGTCACCACCCAGGAGAACCTCTGGACGGCCGCCAGCGACGGCGATCAAGCGCGGGTGGAGGCGCTCATGGCGCTGGAGGGCTTCCAGCCTAGCTCGCAGGAGCCGCGCCGTTCGCCGCCGGACGAACCGCCGTGGAGCGTCAGATCCGCAGGTCGGGTCCCAGGCCGCGTAGTGGTCGGCTGGCCGCGTGCCGGTCAGCGGGGTTTCGGCTGGGCCTCTCTGCGGGTCGCTGCGCGTCCTTGTTTCGGGAGCCTGTGGTCTCTGCGGGTCGCCAGGATGAGAACGGCTACACGCCTGTCATGGCAGCCGCCTCCTGGGGCCATGCCACTTGGCACCCAAGAGACCGGGCCTCAGTAGCTATCGGTAGAAATTTGAGGATTTGGTGATTCTGGTGGGGCTTCATCCTCATTAGCCTTCACTGTCCAAGACTTTCTTGTATAGCTAAAGCATGCTGCATGCTAAAGCAGTTTTCAGGAGGCTCCTATATCATGTTCCGATGCACACCATCCCCACCCGCCGCATTCTCGCTTGAGCAGGGTTTCCATCAACCCTGATGTCACTGATGTCTGACAGTGATGTGATTGATTGAAACAGTTGGGGCAGATCATGTGGTGGTATGTAGCTCATGGCATGTTGCCAATTGGCAACCACGGCAGCAAACCCACCCGAATGATACCACATGCATTTGTTTCAGAGTCCTGCACATGCCATGGGTATGTTTGGCCTATCGGATAGCATCCATGGAAACTGGCCAATAATTTGTGAATGCTTGGCACATAGTCTGATGATGCCCGCGTGCTTGCATTGGCCTGTCGTGGACATCCACACGTACAGCAGAAGATGCTGTGGGGTTCAAGCATCATCAAGCATCTATATAATTTGGATGCACAAGTGATCTACTTCAACATCCAAAGCTAAAGCATGGGGGCATGAACCTAAATGCCAGGCAATTGTATGACATCCCCCGCTTTAAGGGTTCAAACTGGTTAGAGCATGCCGGGCCACAGGACATGGGTCATGCCCGCCATTGGTTTCGGATTGGGATGAAGAAGTTTGCCGATGTGTGTCAACAGGAGACCCAGTATAATGATATCTATTGAACATCTATTGAACAGTATCCAACAGTATATGTGTACACACGTATTTGCTGTATATATATATATATATACATAACACTATCGTCCCATGATTGCCATATGCTGCAGGTGATGGATTTCAGGAGACCCAAGGGCTTCCATATTCCGCTCACCTCGGAAGCAGCGACAACCCCATTTTGTGAACGCAGCACCGGTTGAGATCAACGCTACACTGATTGCAAAGGTCACATGAATCACACACATGAAGATGCATGCAAACAGATGCACACATGCATCAACGTAGGGGGCAGGCATGCATCCATCCTATCCAACCAACCAGTCATGAGATGTCTAGATGGCCCATGGGTGTCCACGCACATGTGCAAGCCTTCTTGAAACTTCTATTGACCCATGGATCCCACTGTGTTTGTGGCGGCGTCAGGCTGAGCTCCTGTCGCTGCTTCTGTCACGGGAGCCTCACAGTGCCAACGTCGCTGACACCGATGGCGATGCTCCATTGCACCATGTGGCGCAAGCCTGTGAACTGGAGGCGTGAAGATGGGCTGTTGAGGCTGTTGCGGTGAGACATGATGGTGTTGGTCAGAGAGTGATGAGTGATGGCACTGACACTGTGACAGGTGGGAGAGGTGTTCACCACCCGTCACCCAGGCTGACCAGCTCCGGCCGGTGCTCCGGCTCTTGTTGGAGGCCAAGGCGGACGTCAACGCCAGGAGGGGGGGAAGAGCGGGTTGAGGAGGCAGTTTGTAGAGGAAAATAAGGGCTGAGGGTGTTGAGTCTTGAAGCTTTGAGGTCTTTTGATGGGTCTTTTTGGTCCCTTGGTGTTTCCTTGGAAGTTGCATGAAGTTGCAAGCATGTGCTAGCAGGTGGGTTGAGAAGTTGAAAAGGGTTTTAGACGTCACACGAGACGTGACAGAGCCTTCAGGGGATTATAAAGGGAAAGAAAGAGGTTGAGATGTGGAGGTTGAGATTGGCTGGTCTGCTTCATTTTGTTTGGGGGTTTTGTGGAAGGTGCACTCTGAGGGCACCTGCCCTTTTGAAGCAGGAGCTCCCATTCAATCTGGGTATTTCTCGACTTTCACAAGTGGCTCAACCACATAGAGAGATGAGCTGCGTTTTCGATGCACTCTTTTAGAATCAACAGTATGTCGGAGCAAGCGGCTTGTTCTTGGGTGTTTCAGCACGACTAGTAGTGATGAGAAGCTGAAACCGTCCGAAGTCACACCTTGGGCATCGTTCTTCTTTGTCCCTTTGGTTCGCCTCCACTCCGAATAGCGATGGCCTCCAACCGAATAGCGATGGCCTTGCCAGGAATGCAGAGGGAAAGAGCTGCTTGGACTGTTGTGCCATGGGCGCCATGGTTGAGGGCGAGGAGCAACGGAGACAGAGAGGGGAGGTTCCGAGGTCAGTGGACATCCCAAAGGAGCTATGAAGACAAGTACATAGCTGAACTGCTGGCCCGAGTCGAAGGTGAAAGGTCACAGATATGTTGATCTATTCCATGATGTGTCGGATAAACTGTCGAGCTTGGAGACCGAAGTTCGGACCGTGTTGCGTTAGGCAGCAACATGACTTTTCTCTAGGGCATGTGCTTGACAAATCAAGGTGTGATTGTAAAGTTGGCTTTCCTTTCAAGCCTAAAGCTACCTTGATGTCAGATATCAAATCCCACCTGCAGGGTTCTATCTTTTTTTGAAGAAAAACAATATCCACAACTATGAGTCTACGAGTATGTTCTTTCCATGCGAAGGTACTTCGATTCAAGAACACTGTTGGTAAGCAAAACTATCAGGTGCGCATTCTCATGGTAGTCCTTGGTTAGAAGCATGTATGTTTGTGGCCAGGAGGAACAAGAGCCTCAGATCAATTTGGCCTTCCTGAAGGTGATGGAGGAGTTTGGCTTCAAAGTCTGAGTGCTGGATGAACGACCAGGGACCAAAGTCTTCCCGTTCGAAGGGACCAGCTCTCAGCAAGACATGCTGGGGCTACCATCGCCAAGCCACGTGAACGATGTCACCCACGAAGCGGCCAATTGACGAAGCAAACAAAAGCACTTCGCCGGCGAACTGTCCACGGCGGGGGTTGAGGGACACGCTAATGCTAACAGTGCAGTTTTGCGTCAGCAGTTTGCAAGAGCGTTGTGTCGTTGGGCTGTTTCTTCCTGCCTTTCAGAAGACACGGAACACCTGTTTTTGCCAGCAGCGTTTGTGTCTGAAAGGGAGTCCCAACAAACTCTGTCGATCCACAATCATCCATAATCCATGAACAAGAGGTTTGGGATGTCCTGTCATGTTACCCCAAGTGCCACGAGTACAACTTCGTACCTCTTTAGGGTCCCCAATTCCAGGCTGGTTGTTGTTTCTCAATCTCCAGCTGTGCATTGCCTGTGGGTCAAAGAGGAACAACATGGTCAAGGACACACACATGGAAACTGAGTGTCCTATTGACACGAAAGCTGCTTTCATACTGCCAGGGAGAGATGCTGATTACCCTCCGGCTCACTAACACGGAAGTGATCTCCTTGGCCTGCCGGGAAGACATTTTCCTCTACAAACCGGCTATAACCGGCTGGTGGCTGGTGTCCACTTCCATGTTAGTGAGTTGGAGTGTACGCCATGGGTCAGGAATCTTCCAATAACACTGGTCCAAGGTGCTCCACGCTCTCCACTCCAAAAAGCGCCGCCGCCGTTTGTTGCAAAGCCGAGCAGAAACATCATGGGTTCCGCATGGTTACGCACGTGGGGAAAACCCGCAGGATGACTGGCATCACTTTTGGCCAAAGAGGCATTTGATTCTGTAAAAAGATATCTGCCATAGACTAGAAGTCGAAATGACTAAGTCTTTGCATCTTCATCCCGCAAGGTCTGTGTAGCCATTGTTATCCATGTTTTTGGACTAAGTCTATTATGTTTGGCCGCAAGTGGCGTGGGACCTGTGCGAGCTTGGAGCCAACAAAATCACGCACTGAGTACATCAAATGGACCCAGATAGTTTGTTGTTGGTCAATTATTGACACAGATTGAAAAGAAGAAAGCACCTGCTATATATTCTCTTTCAGACATGGCAGAAGAAAGTGAAGGCTGTCTAGGACTAGGATCCGACAGCCTGCTTTTGGGCTTGAAATCAGAACCTCGAGCACTGTATCCGACCTCGTTTGCTCCGGACGCCATGAAGGTGGGCGGACCGGTCCAAGTCATGGGTCCTGAGGTCGCATGTCCATGCGCTACGACTCGGAAACATCGGAGAGTTCTTCCATGGTTTTTTTGGCAGTTTGTTCCATCGGACATGAAGAGCCCAACGTGTTGGCCTTCAGGCCTTGACCTGCGGTCCCCTGCCACATTTCGTCGAAGGGTCCTTGGGGTTTGGACCAGTTTTGGTTGCAGTTCTTCGTCCAGTTTGGTGGACACCCATCTTTTGCATGCAGATTTGAGGGAGGCAGCGCCGTTTCCCATGCTGGGGCGATCAGATTGAACCCCATGATCGCAACAAAAATACTTGTTTTTCTTGACACGGGTATTCCAAAGAGGAAGTTTTCCACATAGCTGGACGGCTTGTCTGTCTGTTTCTTCATTGAAGAACATGTACATCGTCCTGAACGGGCGTAGAAACAACGGGTTGTGGAGGATCCAATCATCTTCCAACGATCCAATTTCAGCTTCCATGTCATCCTCCCGGGTGTAATTGCCTTGCGAAATCGTTGGGTACATCAGTTGTGCCATGTGAGAAGCCACGCAGACCGATCCTGACGATCTTCGGATTCTTTGGATCGGTCTGCAGACCGATCCTGACGGCCTCAACCTTCCCACTCACTCGGCGCGGCACGGGCGCGCTTGCGAGGTGTTCTCTTCTCTCGGCTCCCAACCGATCCAACGGAACTCACCATCTATTTGGACACCCTCCTTGACTCCAGCCGAGGCAGACTCCAGCCGAGGCTCCCAGACGACTCCCTTCGGTTTTAAACCATGTTTTGGACGTCCGGTGACCAACTCTGTCCATTTGGCCAGACCAAACAGTTCTCCTGTCCTTCCCCCATGTGTTCGTTCTATCCTTCGCCTCAGGGGGTCAGCAATGAGGCCACAAACACGGACAAGATGCAAGCGTGACTGGGCAAGCAGGACATTTAGATGTGCATGAAACGAGACCCTGCATTTTTCGGGTGTTTGGGATTGTAGGAGTTGGGGGTAGCAATTGTGAGGCCTCAAGAAAACCTCCCTTTCATGGTCCTTCCAAAGCTTTTTAGACCTCCCAGTTCAATACTCTTGAGTTTCTCCACCTGCCTGGCTGTCGGTTTTCGGCGAGGGTGAGAGTATCCCCGTGCCTTTGGGATCAGAAGACCGTGCCTCTGCCGGGATCAGAAGATAACCCCTCGGACGAGCGATCAGATCGATAGAAGCAGATGGCTTTAGGCTTTAGATCTTAAAGGCCACTGAACTTGTGAGGGTTTTAGGGCTTCCTATTCGGACCATCCGCTCAGATCCGTGTTGGCTTTTCTCTTGTTCTAGTCTGCGAGTCGACTCAGGCACCAAATGAAAGTCAAGCCCAGCGACGCCTTGAGACATGAGGAGCTGAACACGCGCGTTGTGCCGGCGAAAGTGGACGTTGCATGTGAAGCGGTATTTGGAATCAACATAGTCTGCTGAGGTTTGGTGGAAAGAGGGATGGTTTCGAAGGGTCCTTCCCAACTTTCTTGATGCAAAGGACATTGGTCGGATACGGAGTGGACGGACTTCCCTGACATTGACAAGTACGGACTGAGCATCTCCCAGTCCGACAACTCCTGTTTGTGGCCAAAGATGGAGCCCATTGAACCCAATGATGCCATCACTTGCTTTTGGGGGACCCTCTAGCCGTCTAGCAGGATGACAAGTGGATTAGAATATACTGTGGCCCCTTTGGTGGGTGTATATTTTCAAGGCTCCTAGACGCTCCCACTTGAGCGGTATATTAAGACCGGAGGGTACTGAACTAAAGGCCGTCGCACATTCATGGTCTGCTTCAGAGAGGGGTGAGTGAGGAGTGAGTAAGTACTGGTAGCTTCAATCGTTTGAACCAACTCGGTGGCAGCAAGGCTGGTTTGATTTTAACACCATGTATCCGTAAAATGTGGCAACCATTGATTCTGTACAAGTATTTCCCTGAGGCTCTGCCCAAAAAACTGGCGGTGTGACTCCATTGTTGAAGCTGCACGTTCGCGGAGAAGGCACACCCAAAGGACACATGTCCATGTCTTCGTTCTTTCGTTCTTTTTAGACCCGAACCATGCCTCCGAGCGACGCCAAAGAGACGTGGCGAGCTCCCCGAAGCCTTCAAGCCAAGCGTGTTTAGCTTATGAAAACGTTATGTGGCAACACTGACACCCAGTGAGTTGCTGTAGTACGCCAGAGTCGCCAGAGTGCAACCAATCCACCAGCATGGACCATGGCAATCAAACTGAATCTCTCGGTCTCCATGTGGGCACAGGGAGGGCCCAAGCGCCATCGGCTCACAGACATGACATCTGACATCATGCATCTATGTCTCTGCTGTGGTGAGGAAGTCTATCCTAGCATCATTTGCCCACAACAATATGAGTCTCCGCCCCGGCCACGCAACATCAGCACATGCTTGCTTTGCTTGCTTTGCTTGCTTCGTGATGTGTGTGATTCACCATCTCTTTAGCGTCTCATCACAGCCAAGCTCCAGAAGCCCTGAATGAAGGTGAAGCACCAAGGTGAAGGGCGGTTAGCGCTGAGCTGAGGTGGTCCTTCCAGGGCTTGGCTGACCACGCTTTGCGTGCGAAGCCTGCCGCTAGTCAAGGGGAGTGTATACATGTAAAACCCATGGTATGAAGACCCGGAAGCTCTTTATCTTGTGACTTCACCGCCGTCCTCGCGACAAAAATGGATTCGCCTCAACTCACAGGACGTGGACCTCATGGTGTGCACCGATCTGGTCGACCAGGTGCCTTTTTTAGAGTCCGGGTCCGCGTCCAAGGTCCAGAGATGAAAGTTGTGACATGGGTTTCATTTGGTTTCATCTGGTTTTAATCTTCATGAGGGGCTCAAGGGGCTCAAGTGCTTCATGTCCCAGTCCCGAAAGACTGCCAAACATGCCTCCAAACACCACAAACACCCGACCAGAACACTCCTGCGATGCTTCAGCATGCTCATCATGCTTGGTCGTTCCTGCGGGACGGCTGCCGCGGGACGGCTGCCCCCGCGGTGAGGCTCAAACCTGCGTGCTGAACGGGAGCTTGTCGCACGCCTCCGTCCTGGAGGTGGCAGGGAAATCGCCACGAGATCGCCATTGGACCTGGAATTCAATCATTTCCCCATGATCTCCCTGGGCTGGGAACTTCATCCGAAACTCATGAAGGTTTCAGATGGTTTTGCCAAACAACCACACCTTCTATTGCTAGCCATAACTCTCACGACATGACGGGCGCCCTTCTTTCCACCTCTTTTTTGGGGATTCGGTTCTCGAAACCCATCGAACATCCCTGGTGTGTTCAAAAGAAAAACACCATTGGCCACTTCGGGTACCAGCTGTTCTCGCTACGCGACGGCCGGACGCCGGAGCGACGTCGGAGCGAAGGACGGAGCGGACGGAGCGGACGGAGCGGACGGAGCGGACGAAACCGGGAACCGACTTCGTGAAGATGGCACTACGTATAGTACTTGTAATATCTTGTAATCCTTGTTGTGCCGTTTTTGTACTGGTATTTTTTCAAAGGGAAGGATCCAGGTGGACAAAAGTCTCCCAGATATTCCCCCTTAGAAACCTGTGTAGAAAATTATCAGGCTATCCATTGAGAGAGCCTGCTTCAGACAAGCATCCTGCAGCATCCAATAATTTTGGGCTTTCGGAAACCTTTGAGGCACAAGCATGCCTGCAAAAACATCTCAATCGTTTGGGGTGACGGGTACTTCTTTAGCAAGTTGATTCAATCTTTGTCCATTTGCTCGTTTCATCTTGTTTCTAATTCGGGAATCAGATGGGATCAGGCTCCCAAGAGAGTTGGTCACTTGACCGTAAAACCTGATTCTCATCCGAACGGATGGTCCAAACCGGAGCGTCATTCGGTGGATGACCGTCTGGGTGACCCGATGGTTCAAGACTATCCAAGACTTGTGGTCTCGGAACGAGCAAGAACGGATGAGACACGTCGAAGACCCTGGCACCTTCAACTCTCTGAGTCTCGGAGTCACCAGGAAGTGGGCCAGGCCTATCCTGTTTGTAGAGGAACATCGTCTTCTCAAAGACCACGTCTTCCACTTCCAGGTTAGTGAGTCAGAGTGTACATGGTTTGATTCAATCTACTTTGCATACCTGCGGGGCGCGGGGTGGGTACTGAGAAGCAAAGACCACCATGTTTTGATAGATGTTCGTCAATCTGTCAGTTTTATCGAGACTTGGTGGCTTTGGTCCAGCGAAGAACGGACGGGACGCCAATCGAAACCTCGTGACCTCGTGAACTGGGTCTCCAATCGAAACACGTCCGACGTGCAGCCCGTCCGCGAGACTTACAGGTGTTGAATGCCAACCCTGAAGACAAGGCCGCTGGTTGCGACGCTTCTGAAGTGATGGAGTCGGGCCTCTGGTTTTCACAGTGTTTTCAGAGTCATGTGACATGTGGAAAAAGGTTATATATGGGTGTGACTTTTAATGGGGGTCTCCAACCAATTGGTTTCAATTGGTTTTGGCATGTGTTGGTGGTTGCTGCGCCCCCAAGAGTTTTTGGTCGTGAAGGTTTGGGTGCGGCTTTGAAACGGTTCACGCAGGGTTATAGACTGAAGAATCAGACTTGAAAGGAATGAATTGGAGATTCTTGATACATCATCATATTATGTATTGGGGTTGTGCAAATGCCCTGTGTTGAATACATGAGCATGTCCTCTGACAAGGGGCATATCTCTTTTTGCTTCTGTCAGTGCCCCCATCCTTCTTCTGAGGCTTCTAACACTAACTTTTGGAGGAAAGCTGTACTTCTGGATACTGCTGGTAAACGCTCACTGCTCAATTGTTGCTGCCCAGGGTGCAGGACAGCCTGGGCCGAGCACGGTCGGTGAAAACCGCGAGTGG
The DNA here is from genome assembly GCA_964035705.1 of Porites rus. Classification (NCBI taxonomy): domain Eukaryota; kingdom Metazoa; phylum Cnidaria; class Anthozoa; order Scleractinia; family Poritidae; genus Porites; species Porites rus. The sequence goes on along the minus strand of CAXIVM010001899.1, from coordinate 3,375 downwards.
TCAACAGTTGGACTCGCAGGAGGTCTCGCTCTTTTGATACACACCCTTTCTTTTTGTCCAGGCGATCAGGCGGCTGGGTTTTGGTCGGCGACAAACCAATCAACAGAGCGCCTGGCACACCGGGACCTAAGGCTTTTCCAGCGAAACCCTCCAACTTTTCCAGCATGTAATTAGATCAGTTTGTCATTCGCTGCTACGTGGCTATGTGGGCCAAATAACATGTTTGTATACAGTCTATGTGCGTATGTACAACCTGCATGTATAAAGTGATAATATGAGTTGCAGTCTAATTCATCGTAAAGGCATTATATATGGAACGTTTTGTCGGTATTAGGCTTTTATAGCCCCACCCCAAAAACGATAGGGGGTGCCTTAAAAACGATACCCCAAAACGATACCCACCAAAGTGATCCAAAGTGTCAAAACCTGAAAAAACGATGGGGGATGCCCTAATTTACTTATGAATACACAGCCAAAAACCAATCATTTAGACGCTATACAAATATACACATACGCACCCTTCGCAAAGACTTCTCAGCCATAGATCAAACACGACAACCATTCCTGATGCAAATGCAGCACTTTCCGACTTCGAAAGCAGCTCAGCGGACCGATCAAGGCCCTGTGACGGTCAGATCTCCAGGCCCTGTCCTCTGATGCCGACCCCCAGATGCTGATCAAGGTGGTGTTTAAGGAGAGGCTCGGACACCAGCTGCCTTTCTGCATCGGACCCCACCTGGGTGTGGCTTAGCTAAAGGACACTGAAGGTATCAGCTATGCAAGTTTGTCTTAGTCTTTGGAACCACTGCTTGCCTTTTGGAGTCTACAGAGGTAAGTGGATCCACTGGCGCAAGGACCAACGTCAAGGAGGATTGTTTTCACGGCTCGTGCCGTAGAGCTGTAAAGCATAAGCCTGGGCAGGGGCCATTGGGCAACGCATGAAGGGTCAGCTGTTAAAGGTCCAGTTTCGGATCAGGGTCCATTGAAGGTAGAACACAAAAGTCACACAAGACAGCAATGTCGTCCAGATACATGCCAATTAGACCAACTCGTGTTGAGTCTCACCTGAAATTGTACTTTCAATGGGCCTTTGACTCGCCCAAAAACAACATTTGTTGTTAGACCTGGATAATTTTAACGACGTTATGTTTTTCATCAAAGCAGCTGAAAGGGCGGCGTGTAAAGGATTTGCAGTTGGTTGTCGATCCACACCACTTCCCCCAAAGGTACCAGATGAGGTCAGAACTGTTCCTGACACCTCGAGCCTCCAGTGCAACTTTCTGCTTGTCCAAGCAAGGACTAATTGGCCCTCGTGCTATATAGGTAAATAGGAAAAAGCTGCACCAGCAAGACCCCTCTGGCAGGGGTCCTGTTTCAGCATCACACAAAAGTAGGAAGAAAGACAGGCTGAACTCCTCTACGCCGACCTGGTGGAAGAGTTCCTCCTTGCGCAACACCCGGAAGTGGAAAACCCAATGAATGTGGTTTTGACCGAGCGTGCCCGCGCCGCTGTGCAAGCCGTTTTGCATCAGACCACCGGGCGGCCGGGGGGGGGCGATCTGCGAATCGCCGTAGGGAATCGCCGGGAGGTTCTTTGAATCCGGCGATGAGGGTGCCGATTTTAGGCCTGGAGTGGCTTTGGCTGCGTTAAGGGAAAGTGGAGGTGGGGATGATGCGGAGGATGAACACAGGCTCGAGTGTGCGCTGTGGGGAATGGTGTTGGATTGCCATTTGATATCCATGCTGGAACGCTGTCCAATCTACTTTAAAGATCTTTAAAGATGATTAGAATAATGTTATATGTGTCTATAGTGTTGTTGGGTTGTATCTGAAAATAGTAATGACTATACAGTAGGCCCCCCTGGTAGAGAAAACCATGCAAAATGCGAGATCTCGTCCTGAAGGTGTTCAGGCTCAACGGAGAGACAGAGAGCGAGCCGAACAGGAACCTACAAAGCATGAATTGAATAATAACAAGTCGGTTTTAGCTTTTAGTTTAGTCTGGTTTACCTGTTGATGTTCACTCTTCAAGCTACTCTATTTGCTGCATGGTTTGCTGCAAATTCTTATCATGAGTTGCAGAGCAATGAAGGAGTGTATGTATATACATAATATACTATACACTATCTCTCACGCGTGTTTGTTTAGGTTGAATCGAAGAGTGTTTGACACATTAGATGCTTCAATGGACGATTCACCCAGGATGCTCGGTGCGCGAGCACCATTATTACTTTGCGACATAGCTGGAGATCTTCAATTCGTTCTGGGCACCAGTTGAGGCTTCCACACTTCTAGTGACAATGCTGACTCCTGTTCTTTGCTTTTGCGTCCTGGAGAAAGCACGAGACCTTGGTGCCAGAATCAGAAGCGGCACTGTCACGCTGCTCCTGCGGTGTCTACATGGCACGATCTGAGCTGTTGAAGTGAGGCAATACAGAGAACAACGCACTGTCTTGGTTTTCAATTTGTCCGCAAGGATGCGAAACCCTTTTGGATTCGGATCATGTGTGCAATCGAGCTAACCACGCAGAGGCTGTTAGACTCCTGTTCGCAATACGGACAGGTACCAAAGGTCCACTGACCTTTCCCGACCACTCAGTATAGACCTTCAATTCCAATCAAAAAGGTGTCAGATGGGTTCATGGAAAAGAACACGACATACCTTTGAGCGGCTGGATTGTAGCGATTTCACGAGCAAGCAGATCAGTCTGGCTTGAACACCATACGACATCCCAAAAGCTTTCAATAGGCAAACATGCAAGTGGAATGTAGCCTCTTGGAATCTACAGTTGTCCACTTCCATGTTTGTGTCTTTCAGTATTTTTACTTATATAGATAGACACTTGACACTCCTGTTTTGTTGCTCTTAAGACCCTCAGGGTATGCTTTACATCCTTTACCAACCGCAATCAAAGCAGGTACATGATCGAAAAAAGGAGGCTCAGACAAATAGTATTTCATAAATAGTACATTAATTCTATGAGTACCTCTATTATAAACTATATATATAGGCATTATTGATATACTGTGTTGATTTCTATTCTCTTATATTGTCTATATCATATATATATATATCTATCTATCTACTTTCTGTAGACCTTCCTCTCACGGACTGAGATCGCTGCATCGACCCCTCTCAAGGTCTTTGCGGAGCGAGGGGAGCGACACGAGCGACACGCTCGAAGGCCGGACGTAGACCGGTCGTGCTCTACACGCATCTAATGGGCGTCGCGATGTTGACCGAGGTTTTTCGGTCGGTTGGAGACCATTCCTTTTGGGTGTCGCCCTGGTGGACCCATGTAGAGGTCAAGCATTGTCATTTGCCACTAGTTGAAACCCACAGCCATCGGTCACAGCTTTGCCAAGCTGTTTGGG
>CAXIVM010001896.1:23569-79774 GCA_964035705.1 Porites rus | reverse complement strand
GTTCGGAACCGTTCTGCGCTATATATAACTTTGGCAAAACCAACATTGCATCATTTGCGTCACGAACTTCAAACACATAACATACGTTTTTCTTTTGTTAAGTAAGTAAAGTACAGTAAGTGAGTAAGTAACTTAACATATGCCACCACATGCATGACACATGCCGCATGCTTTGACTCTGAGGCCAAGGGCAAAAACCCGTCTGTGGACAAGTGCACTACGGATGTAGCTCGTTCCAGGGCTGCAAGTTAATACTGGACTGGCACTGCCATTCTCACTTTCTAGACGTTGGGAGGTCTTTTTCAGGAAACTCCGACTGACCTGTCAGTTTCCAGGTCAAGTCAAACCCTGACACTAACATGGTTTTTCAGGAGGGAAGTGAGAATGCCAGAAGGTCTGTGATAGGAAGCCAATGATGAGCAGAAGATGATACGATACACTGAATTCTTTGTTTGGGCTTTTTGTCTGGACACCGCAAGATTTATATAAATCGAATTGGTTTTGGGATTCGGCCACGGTGGTGAGAGATGCATCTCGCACAGGTTCAACCACTCGCTTTGCGAATGGATCTGGTGGCATTGTCCATGCACTTTCAACCCATGTGAAGATCTGGAACTATGGCACTCAGGATTTTCTCACAGCCGAGGACCACAGCAACAAACCTTGCACTTGTAAATTTAGTCGGAAGGTTGGAAGGTCAGAAGTCCGGATGCGTCTAGTTGGCCCACCTTGCAAGTACTGGCAGCGTAGTAAGACTTATTTTCTTATTTGTCAGAGTCAAAGCTTGTCAAGATTTTACCACTTGCAGGACTTGTTCGCAATTCAAGGCTTTGACGTGGCAAGACTCAATTTTGGTGCGCCTGGACAGTTTTCTTATGCCGACCTCAACCATTTGGCTGGAATCTAACTGGCAATTAGAGATGATGAATGATGTTCCTCAATTCCTCTCTTTCTCTATGATATGATATAATGATATATCTAATCTAGTTTATATCTCGTCACATACGGTTACATAATGTCACATACGATAATATAATATATTGTAGTACTAGAATAAATTTCTTCCACACCTGCTGAGGAGTCTACAGCTCATTGTTGCTGTTGTTCTTTTCTGCTATACTCTCAGAAGATGAGTCCCATGAACCTTTGATGTTTGAAGTTGTCGAGTCAAAAGCTGCTGTTTGTGAACTTTGCAAAGGGCATATAGAACCTGGAGCCATCATCGTCTATTGGAAGTTCTTTGTGCTGCACTACCATTGTGTCTTTGCTTTTGCCAGGTGGAACAACGAGGACGGAGATATCCGCTTGAAGGTTGCTACTGCATTGGCTGAGTCTCAGGCGGCCACGCCAAATCACCTGCACGAAAAGATCAACCACTTGGTCCACAAGCTGTTGGCAGATGATGACACGGAGGCCGCCCAGACCTCCAAAGTCTTACCAGAGAAGCGGGTGTTCAAGAAAATGCCTTCCACCATTTGGGCCAGTGAGGAAGAGACAGTGCCTGGTGCGCCGTCCCTGGGTGTGCTGTCACCTGTGCCTTCCTCTGTTCCCTTGCTGGATTTGCTGGCTGAAGATGGTGATCAAGATGCGCCCGTTGTCGGGCCCGAGGCCACAGAGACCCAGCTCCGCTATGAGGATTGTGAGGAGTTTGCTCAGACCTTTCCTGACACTCTGCCCCAACCTTGAGTGCAGTTGAGCAAGCTTAGGCACTGCTGCCACCAGTTTTGCAATTGGTAGGAACTAGCGTGAGTCCATTCCTTCTTGTAGGCCGCAGGTTGCAGCATGTCATTGATGTTGCGTCGCGTGCATGTTGCTTGTTGCTTTTGGCCAGTGCTGTTGATACTGCACAGGATTCCGAGACTCACAGCAGAAGCTAAACCACAGAGAGCGTCAAGCGTGACAAAGTTTGCGTCCCCTCAAGTCGAGTTTGTGTTGACTGTTTGGCAAATGGCTGATTATACAGCCATTTCTTGAGTGAGGATTCATGGTCAGTGCACGATGGCAAATCACGAATGGGCCATTGGCAATGACTATGTTTTGTTTTGTTCATGATTCGACTTGACATTTTGTTCAAGCCTGTTCGCGTGTGTGTGTCTGGGTTGGAGACATCATTACCGGCGCAGCATGGCTACTGAAAAGCAGGATCAGGCACCCCAAGACGAGGAGATCGATGAGGAGAGTGACGGTGAGTCTGTCGAGATTAAGGATGGCTCCTGTGGCGGTTGCGATCAAGAATTCGGGGCACAAGACGAGGCGGGTACGACCTGGGAAAACCAAACAAAACTTGCAAAGGATCGGAATTGAGTATACACTGCGGTGGTCAGATGTTTAGGAATTTTGACCCCTTGGCCAGGACGCACCAGAGGGGGTCTCCTTGCAGGTAGTATCAGCAAAAGGAGACAACAAGGCAATATGCCGTCCGTGCTTCTATATTCACCGTGGTAGTCTGGGCAAAGTCAAGCTCCGAGCGCTGTTCAAACTGCTCCGCAAATCTCCTGCTTTGCGAAAGAAGTTTCCTCGCCAAAACCTTCAGTTGGTTTTGATGAACTTATCCAGTCTGACCTGTCATTAATTTTCCTGGCCTTTGTTTGCGCTCACATTTCCCAGTTCCTGTCAGACTCTGGCACAATTCCAAGGTTCCGCTCCTTGAGGCGCATCTATGTCCGACGTACAGCTGCCAATCCTAAGGCTAAGCCCAGGCACGAAGTCTTGGATATCAAGCATTACGTTCAAAAGCGCCAATCCAAGTACATTGATTTCTATCAGGAGAGAGTTGCAGCAGAATGATTGGAGCTTGATTGAGCCTGCTAGGGACCCAACATGTTTGTAATTTATACTTTACAAGTTGTTTGTAAGTTAGGTCAAGCTTTCCAATCTAAACGTCCCTGAGGAGGCAGACTGGCAAGAACTTGATTCCTACTTCCGAGAGCACGCTCCGCAAGATGTGAAGAAAAAGGTCAAGACAGCTGCAGCCAAGCGGAACTGGATCACGAATGTTACTCGGCAAAGTATGCTGCAACCCTTGGGGTGATGACCTGTGACAAACATGTTAACACGTTATAGTTTTGTCACGAAAGGGTCGTGTCTTTTTAGCTTTGGCAGCCAACATTTGCTGACCTGTCCTGACTTTGAATGGATCTGTGGCATGGCCAAGGTTCTCGGACTCAAGATCCAGAAGGACATGTCGGGTTTGCTGAACCTCTCAGGTTGCCTTGTTTACATAACTGTATGCGAGTGGCTGTATTTATGTCAGTCCTTTCCGTGTTGTGGGTGGTGCAGTGCCTGCAAAACACTTAGGCAAACAAGCAGTAAAGCATTGCAGGACGACTGCGGCACTGATGGAGTCCTGGTTGTCCCAGACAAGTCTCGCAAAAAGGTCAAGATCGGAACCCGGTCTTTGCAGAACCCAGTTTGTATGTTTCCTATTTCTTTGCTTATTTGATTGCTTTTTGGACGTGACCAGTTGGGGTCCTGTGACCTATGATTCACCGTCTAGGAAACAAAGTCTCCGCAGACAGCATCAAGCGGACTGAGCACGAGTCTGGAGGTGCACGGAGCGAAGCTTTCGACAAGGAGTCAGGAAAAGTCCAGGTTGAGCTCAACGACAAGGCCGGCCAACAGTTCACTGCCAGCTAGGTTACAAACAAATTACACATGTTTGACAGCCAACCCCAACCCGGCCTCGCAACTTTTTCATATTGGTTGCCCTGGGACACGTTGGTTTTGTAATTCCTTTCAGGCTGATGTGGATGCAGCACTGGGGGCTGCACCAGAACCGGAGGAGGAAGAGCCAGTGGAGCAAGAGGCTGCATCTGACGATGGCGAATCTTCAGACGAAGGGATTGGCTTCTTGAAAAAGAAGAAGGAACAGACCCAGAACAAGCCGGGGAAGAGGAAACGTGACAAGGACAACGAAGAGAAGGGAGCTGCTGAGAGGCTTCAAAAGGCACGTGTGACGGAGCCCAGTTCAGCCACCGCCGGTGGCCTTGTCCCTTCCAGCACTGGTGACCAGTCGAAGGCGAAAGTGATGTCTCGGGGTGAGGCAGCTCTTCTTGCCTTGCAAGCCTTTGACCAGCTTTCCTTCTTCAATGGCTCTTTGAAGGAGAAGGAATGGAATTCAAAAGTGGACAAGGCATTGACCACGGGCACTTCCCTTGATTCTTGTGGTGAGGACGGAAAGGAACTGGGGAAATCGTTGCAGGTGAATGCCGAATCCATCATGGCAACGATGGACTTTTTGAAGAACATCCGGGGCATTTCTCCGAACACAGCAGCCAATGAGTTTTCCAGCATGCCGCAATCTGATGTGCGCACTATGGCAACTCTCAGCCCAGAATGTCTAACTGCAGTGCTTCAATCGTGTGGAAAGAAGCTCTTGGAGGTCAGTCCTGCCATTCCTGGTATGCTCTGGTCAATTAGTGGAACTTACAGCGTAGGTCGGGTAGTATATAATCATTATTACTAATTTGCAAATGTGTTGGCTGGTTGACAGCGTCCAAGCTTTGGTAGACTAGAACTACAGTGGCTCTGACTCATATATTATACTCATATAAGGTAAAATCCCGCTCTCTCGACATGGTCGCTTGAGTGCGTAAATGTTCAAGCTAAAGAAGTTGAAGGACAAATTGGGTGTGGGCTTTTGATAGAGGCTCTGAAGGCTCAGCATGATGATGAATGGTCGCCTGACAAAGTCCCTGGTGACTGCAGGGGCTTTGACATAGTGGCGGGAAGTGCAAAGTCAATTGATTCTGAGGCTCTGCACTGTAAGAGGGTGCGTGTGAATGGATAGAGTCGGATAGAGCAGACAGCTGCAGACTGGCGACAAAGTCATTACCTTAGCTTGGTAGTGACTCAACACCACAATGTAAAGGAGTCAGAGCCACTCGTAGATAATAAATACTAGATAAACAAAGCACATTAACATATTCAGATTGCGGTATTGTATTGTTGTGTGTGGGGGAGTGTGCGGTACCCTCGTTGTCATGATTGTGATGGTTTTGAAATTGTGGGGAATTGATCTGCTGCGTGCGGCCGTGGTGCGGCAGGATTCCACAGATTATGCCAATTCGATGTCTACCTTTTTTCCGCTTCCTCTCCTTGGACACTAAATGCACTGGTTTGTCTTTGCGTGCGGTGTCAGAGTGTGGGGACAGCGCTCTCGACATCCCAGGATTCATCAAGATTCAGATCAACCTGTTCAACGCTTGGGTGGACAGAGTGAAGAACCTCTCAGACGACCATGTAGACAAATGCCTCCTGGCCATCCCCAGTCATTTGTGGGATGCCCAATCGACAAGGCCAGGTTTCCAACATATTTTCAAACAACTTAGTGAGTAGAATCCAGGATCGATCAGGCTGACTAGACAATTTGGGTCTTCTGTTTCAGGAGCTGGTCAGAAGACCCTTCGGTGAGCTGTCTGGTACCTGGCACTGGGATGTGCCCAAGATTGCTGCTGGACTTGCACAGGTTCTTGGCAGCCAAGCAGCTCATTGATGAGAATGCCACCAACAGGCTATCCGGTGCCGAGATTACCGACTTGAAGTTGATTGTTGCCTCTTCTGCCAAGGTTTCTGCACGAATTACTCTGGTATTCAAAGCCGGAAGGCTCAGGACTGCTACAGTGGAAAGTTCCGCAGCCGGGACGTATTTTGTATTTTGTTGATCTTTATTTTTTGTTGTGGAGATTGAGCTTCAGTTGTTGCCAACGAGTGGGTCAGGACTTTGTGGATGCGGGTACTTCAGGCGACCAAGAGGGTGATGGACGAGCAAGTCGCTTTTGGAAAGGTGCAAGGTTGCTGTGAGAACATTACCATACTCATCTCTGCCTTGAAGTCCTTCAGTAGCACAGAAGACAACGGGGACACCAAAGCCAAGGAAGACATTTGCCAGCAAGCGAGAAACAACTTGCAATGCTTGGATATCCAGGCCGCTTGCAAAGAGTCTGCCAATGAGGATGGCAAACAGGAGTCGCAAGCACTTGGCGAGCAGGTGACACAACTTCAGGAGGTCATGGACCAGGAGTTCTTTCACACTACAAGCTTTGGTGACCTCCTTGCGAACTTGTGGGCGGAGGGGGCAACACTACAGATGGACACAGAAGGCTACGAGTTCCAGGTGCTCCCATTGCTCCTCACTCTGTCGATCCAAGGTGCCATGCAAATTTTAAAACACGCACTCACACACGCACAATATAGGCTAACTTCTGACATGTGTTATTTTTTTTTGGGGGGGGTTGGTGGATCATGTGATATACAGCCAGGCTGACTCATATTTAAGATTTGTCACGTTCAACTTTCAAGAGTTTTTGTTGACACTGTCAGGTGCAGTTCGTGGACTCGTTCTCCGTGAGGAAGAAGTCACAAACTCCATCCTGGTCGAGGTGGCAGATGCGTTTTACGACTTTTGCAAGAACTTTCCAGACGGCCAACACGTTGCAGAAGACCATCTTAAATGTGCCTTTGTACTTCAGACTCAGTTGAGCTCACTTGTGGGAAAGTGCCAATTCGTAGACACTCCACCAGAATGGATGGGCAGGTTCAAAGATGCCGCTGACAGATTTGCCAGCAAGTTGTCTGTTGTCACCACAGAATGGGTGAAGAGTCTTCTGCGCAGTGGCAAATTGTCCACTGTCAAGGAATTCTTCAACAGCTGCGACCTACCAGGCAGCCCAGGCACCTTAACCAAACTTGCGGCGATCATCGAGCACTACGAGTTCTTGCTCAGTCTGGAGCCACCAGAGCCAACTGACTTGTTCAGTGAACTTGGCACTCGGATGAAGAGCTTCATCACAATTTCTTCCCTTGATGAAGCCATCTTGTCGGACTTGGTGCCAGACATCCATCAGAAGGCAAACAACTACAAGGAGTCTGTGCAAACCAATGTCATGCAGGAGGTGGAGAAAATGCGTGGTCAGCTGACCAAAAGCATTACGAGAATGGAGACATACAGGCTGGGTTGTTTCTGTCCTTTTTACTTGCAGCATCATGCAACACCAGCCACGTGTCAAGAGTCAAGAATTTGTTAGATCATGGCCGGGCCTCTTTCATTTTTTCCACAACGGAGATGTCACAGGAAGATCTTGCCAGCAGTGAAGATTTGGCAGCTCGACAACATCCAGGACCTCCTGATAGAGACAGAAGCCATGAACAAGGACGTGGAATCCTTGATCAGATTTGTCGAGAATTGCGACGGCTATGACTCATGGACTCGCGTGTCATTGGCCCTAATGAAGGGGTCTTTCTGGAAAGATCATCATGTGTTCCAAGCATTCTCAGCTGTGAGGAAGGAGCTGGAGGCCAAGCTGAGGGAATGGCTCTACCCCAGATTCCTTTGTTGCAGTTGGTTGTTTTTGGGGGTTGGGTGAACTCCTGTTTGTGCAGCCAGCAGGCCACCATTGGTTTACCATGTGATGTGTGGTTTACTCGTACTCCCTACACCCTCAGGTGGCCCGCAAGGACGCTTCACAGATTGTGGCATGCCTCAGCCTTTTGCACATTATTGAGAACAAGGAAGGCCAGAAAGAACCCGTGGAAACCAGGCTGGCCTCAGTCCGAAAGTGCTGCGCTTTCATCAGCCAGAGGTTTGGTCTCAGCTTGGGAGATTTGCCCGGGCCAATGAAGCAAAAGGTTGATGCATTCTCACGCGTCCAAGAGCCAGATGCGCCCAAGAGGCAGCTTGCAAGAGTTCAGGGTTACTCTGTGTGGTAAGTGTGCATGACACTATGCTTTTGGCAAACTAGTTTACAGTTGACACAGGACTCTACCTCTACCTCTTTCTACCTCTACCATTTGAGGCTTTGAGGTTTACCACACCAGATGTGATCCTGCCAGCATGTTAGCCAAGGAAGGAAGGAACAGCAAAAGCAAAAGCCTCTGGTGAGCGGGCAGCACCAAAGAGAAAACCCAAGAAGACCGACTGAGTGAAACTGGCCTGGTGACTTTGGGGATGGCCTTTATGCCTTTTTTGGTGCATGGGCCTACTTTTGCAGAAGACGGTGATAACATCGTCTGTTGGGAGCCATTAGGGCATCCAGGCATGAAAGACTCGAAGACTTTCTCCCTAAGTCCTGGACAAAAAGGGCGAGTTTTGCAGCTGGCTGTTGTGCCATCAAAGGCAAATTCTTTGGCAACTGCAACCCGCTGGGAAATCAATTGCATATGGGCCTTTGGGGCTGTCTAGGATTTGCCTCAGATGGAAAGCCCTGGTGCACTTCAGGGCAAATAGCAGGGTGGTTTCATAGAAATGATCCAGCAGTAAAGGCAGTACATTATTTGGTGGGTGCATGGGCCTCTTTTATATATAGTTCAGAGGATTTTATATATAGTTCAGAGTATATCTTGGATCCCAACAGTTAAAGAGGCCCATGCACCCACCAATGCAATACTAATAAGATCTAATAAGTATAGTGATATCCGAAGGAATCTGAACTGTTGACAAATTGTGTGGTTCTTCCTTCTTTTTTCCACCAGGGCTTTGTCATGGGCTTGACCATATTTCTATATTGTAGTGTACAGCCAAGCCAATTAACTTGCTGAAACCTCCTCAGACATGGAAGCAGTTCCAGTTTAAAGCCTGTTCAACGATGCTTGCAAGTTGTGAATCTACATTAATCTATAGATGATGCACACACTCTGGCGCGTGTTCAAAGATCACCCTATTTTTTTAAAAGAAATATATACTGTATTGTTATGTTCTAAATTAAACTTGCATAAACTCATAAACTTACTTATTTATATAAGCTTGCCATGGAAATTCCATTGAGCTTCGCTTCCAATGCGAGTTTGGATTCTTGAATAGATACCCCCCAGTGTAAAATCATCAAAACGACTCCTTCACACGGTGGTTCTTCACCTGCTGTCATTCCAGTGGATCAGTCCTGTGGATCAGGCCGGAGGCTGTGAGACATTCCAAGCAGGTCACTTGAGAAAACCTCAGGTAACCACAGGCAAGCTTCATGGAAAGGATCAGCCTCGTGAGAGGTTCACTGTAGGATTGCAGTCCCGATTGAGGACTCCCCCAATATTAATCCAATAAAAATCAGACGGCTAGCTGGGTGGAGAAGCCGTGGTCTCTGCAGGCAGCACCGTGCTGTCTTGGTCACTTCGGTTCTTGCGACGAGCTTTGGCGTGACCACAACGCTGCGAAGATCCGAGAACAGCGAATCAACCCCCAAAGCATCTGTGAAACGACAAAGGCTCCGGAGTTGGCGTACCCAGACGCTCCATGTATGGTATATATGCCTACATTGGGGTGGTTTTGGGGGTCAATGTAGGCATATATGGCATACATGGAGTGTCTGGGATATGCATAACCTATCCTCTCCACATGTTGAAGAAGAGCCCATCGCAGGACAGCTGGAACCGCTTCGACTTCTTTTGTGTCATCGTCTCACTGTGACTTGGATCAAACAGCACTTCTTGTCCCCAGGGGTACTTGTAGGGACTGAGCCCTCCGTTCCTAATAATACCACCGAAACGAAGCCCCAAAAAAGGGTTTCAAAAGAGAACGGATCCGGAGCTGTACATCAGTATATGGACTGCACTCAAGTCTAGCAGCAGTAGTAGCAGCAACAGCAACAACAGCTCCAGCAGTTCAACAGGCCCCTGAAAAGGTCCGCGCTAGACACCTCTCACAATTTTTGCAGTTGACATGCCTTTATATTGAGCATCCCTGTGGTTTGAGTGTGGTTGGAGTTTAAAGGAGATTTAGAAGCGGGCCCCATGGAATTGCGATGAGTGCACCATTTTGGGAAAAGACATTTTGGAAACCAACCATATATCAGTACATCGAAGAAGCTAGACTGCTTGCTGTTCTGGGCTCTCTGATCAGTTTTATATACCAATTTTGTCAATTCCATGGTCCTTCAGTGAGAGTTCCGACAAAAAGCAAACATGTTCGTTCGCCGAGGCTTGGAATCATCCTGGAGCCCGCAGCCTCGGTACGTGTGGTGCGTTTCGCAAGTGGAAACCCTTCGGATCAGATCCAGGGTGAGGCCTCAATCCCAGACCCGACCTCCGTGGGACTGGAAGATATGAGCCGCGCAAGACCCCCCAAACCACCACCGCCACCCCAACTAATTGGCAGATATGGCAGTCCCATGGAGCGTCTGGGATATAGGGTAGTTTTCATGTGGTTGCAATGACCTTGTGATGTTTGTGCGAAAAAGAATGGACCTGCTGTTTTGATACCTATATGCTTTTGATGTTTAATTATTTTAGTCACGAACTGAGTGAATCCCCTGCCGGGAAAACGTGTTCTAAGAATTTGCTTTGCTCCTGGACAGCAATTCATGATGAAAGACCTGGTTTTTGACCAGTTGACCCTTTAGGATTCACAGGGGCCAAGCATTGCTGATACCAGATGCCCTCAAAGTCGAGTGATGAAGAACCCTGTTTGCACTGTTCAGTAGGAAACCTCTCAGCATTGGCTGGAATCTCGCCCAAATCCCTTACTGAGCTCGTTGAATGAAGGAACAATAATGGAAACACTAGCTGCAACTGAAGACATCGGACACTGAAGACACGTCACATCACGTCACCTGAAGCCACGTCGACGCACGCCGCTGGTTTTGATCTTCATCCGATCCAACGGGCTCACCTTTCCCATCCATTCCCATCCATTTTCCCCTTCCAGCAGAGGTGGGTCAGAACCCGAACTAGACTATCCTATAGGTACTCCTGTAGGGTCCTAGTTCAGGTCACTTATTAACCTTTGTAGGTTGGGCAAATGTGTTTCTGCTCGCAACGTTCAAACATTGGTCGACCCAGCTGGCACCGGTCTGACCAGACTGGCTGTTCTTCCACCCACCGGAGTCACGTTCCAGGGTCTAGATGACTAACTGAATTGGTCCAAGACTGCTCGGGTCTACTCTACCCCCAAAACTCACCAAAGAAACCCCGAACTCCCAGAACGGCTCTTCCGACACACGCGACTCGTCCGACTCACTCGTTCGCGCGGCTCCGACCTCTGCGCACGCGACTTGACCTCGCCGGCGGGCCCCGGCCCTCAGGGACACCACCACGTTAAACGTCACGGGCGTCACTTCAGTCTTTCGGGTTCTGCGACTCTTCCGATTGCCTGGGGCACCCGGTGAGACGACGGTCTCGGTGAGACGGACTCGCACCACCGGGGGGGTGCAATTGGTTCCCGAAACGGAGCGAATCGGGAGTGCCACTGCGAGGATGGTGGCATTCCTATAGAGAGGTTGAACAGACATATAGCCTATAATTAGCCTATATAGCTATATATGTACTATGCTACAAACAGGGTCCCAGTTCAGGTCTCTCAACCTCTCAACCGGTTTGTGGGAGACGGACGATCGGACCAGGTGCGTGTGTTGGAAGTCGCCAAAAGGGTGCCTACAATTTGTAAGTACATTATATGTTCTGTATATTATACACTATGTTATTTTGTAGATATGGTATGATGTTCTGTATACAATGATATAGGTTACATTATGTGGTGTGATTTTCTGTATATACTGTACTATAAGTTACCAGGATCATCCTGTCTGGGTGTCCTGGCTAGACTACCCTACCCTACGTAAATAGGCCTCCAGACAGGGCATTTTTTGCAAGTGCTAGGTATGTCATGAGTTATGTGTTAATCTCCAAGCTGGGGTACGCCAGTTGCTGGACCATCCTGGAGAATGCTCGCAGGGCGGTATTGTGTTGATACTGACCGCAGACAAGTTCCAAACCCAAAGCTGCCAAGAAGGCAGTAGGCTGGAGGTAATTTGGTTATATTTGGTTGGGTTTCACAGCAGACAAAAGTGCAGACAAACAAGGAGACAAGTTGCCCGTTGAAGAAACATGGAAATACCTGGCAAATTGATTGGACACTGATCGATTGGAATCTTCGGAGCTTCGACTTGTCAAACTGGTTTGTTCATCATCAGATCTTCATGGTTGAGACCAAATCAACCGGAGAACGTCATTCGACCCATTTGCGCTTCAAAGAATCACCAGTCCATAGGCCTCAAGCTGTTGACCCCTCCAAAACACAGACCTTCGGACTTGTTTCAACTGAAATACAACGCCGGCCCGAAGCTGCCGTAGTTGGTTTGGTTCCATGAATCCTCCACAAACCACCACAGCCAACCACAAAGTGTAAATGGAGTTTCACCAGATACGCATCGAACATATCGAACCCAATCTACAAGCTATCCCACAGATGTGCAGATGTGATGTTATCTTTAAATTCTTCACACCACATGAACAAACAAGCTCAATGTCTTTCATGTTCTTCTCGATGTCCCAGGATGAAATACCTCAAGGGTGTGAAGAAGATTTTTGTCGCACTTGCTGCGCCGGGGCCTTTGGGGCCGACGGCCTTGAGACGCAAGTCGACGCGTGGCACGCTTGATTGGCACCTGTTCAGATTGTATAAGATCATATATAAGATCTATCATATTCAATCATTATGCTTTTAGTTTAGATCCCAATATATCTTAATTATCTATATATTCTATCTAATCTAGCTAGCTGTTTGTTTGTTTGGTTTGTCTGTTTGTTTGTTTGTCTGTTTGTCTGTCTGTCTGTCTGTCTCTATCTATCTATCTATCTATCTATCTTTAGATAGATACACATGTATTTTCAAATATACACAGCATTCTGTCCCCATCCTGAGGCAGACAGAACATTCCACCAACATCCCATTTTGAATGACAATGTAACGTGATGACCACTCTCCATGTATTCCTTGATCAATCCATTTGTTCAAGCTGCCGTGCAAGTCACAAAAGAGATACACCTTGTCATGACTCCGGCAAGGTCTGTACCCAAATTGGTGAATGTCATGGCGATCTTGCTGCTCCTCTTGACCTTGTGCACATCCCAAACTCGATTGGATCTGAAACGTGAGGACCACGTCCGAACGAGCACACGACCGGACGACGAACGACGCGGACGACGCCACGCGTTGACAGGTGGCAGCTTCAATGAAACATTGACAGGTACAGCATCTTGGGAGTCAGTTTGTTCTCCACTTTGAAATTTTCTTCTGAAAGTCCGCAATGCAGCTTGGCAAGATATCCGCGGTTTCCGATCTGCGGGGCGTGGTGAAGATCCAGTAGACTACGGCGGCACTTTTGTTGGGGGGTTTGGCTTCGGAAGAGAATGTTGAGTTTTTGGTGTCTCGAAGAAACAAGTGGCAAATAGTATCACAGAATCCATTCCAACTGAATGGGCTGGGATGCCAGGGAATGTATATATATATATATTTGTGCTTCCGAATCACTGGTTTGTTGGTGGGCAACTAGATCCACCACTGGAGGAATTGCAGGACCCAGGGCCCAACCAATCGATGACACTGCAGAAGCTTCTTTGGGCTCTTGGGAGGAATTCGGCTCTTGGGAGGCAACCAACATGCAAGAAACTGGGCAGTGTCCTGGGCAGTGTCCCATTAATTACAACTAAGAGTTTACTATTTTGGCAAAATGCCTTTTCTCACCATGCTGATCCATTGGGCCTCTGGTAATATGGTCATGGGAGATGCCCAAGAAACCCCGTGTGTTGCACCATTCATCAGTTCAATCAATTCTCCAATCCCGCATGGTGACCCGGCTCACAGGTGCAGGTGCCAAAGGCCACCTTTGGAGTCATTCCTATCCCAGCCACGACTAATGGGACTGCCATATATGCCTACATTGACCGCCCAAATCACCCCAATGTAGGCCTATATGTATGGCACACATGGAGCGTCTGGTATTAATACATATTACATCATATTACGATAAAAGTGACAAGTGTTGGGAAAGGTGGTTTTCCTCTACCAGCAGTGCTCTAGTTTTGTTTTTAATTAAGAGTGCTGTTTTTCGTCTACCTGGATTGCGTGTGCTCGCATTGAACAGCAGCATCGTTTCTGATCATGTTGAGTGACGAACAGCGAGACTTTATCACTTAGTGCTTTTGGTCCTGACTCACGATCATCCGGTATTATCACTTGGCGCTTAGGCTTAAGCGAGACAAACCCAAACTCGAAGACGGGTCGGTTTATGAGATCTTCCTCCAGATGCCTGACGCTGAAATTCCGCACGTTGCCTGACGCCAAAGTCGACGGCAGGTAATTTCAAAGACTTTGTCGGGCCCTCGGCACTGGAAGCCTGCTGAAACCAGCTGAAACCACATTCACACGCATCTCTTGTGGGGCTTTTCACTGCATCCCAGAGACTCCATGGCACCTGAATCCATCCCCGTTCGAGGTGAACATCGGACAAAAAGCCAGGGTTTCGGCAGGTGGATTGGTGGCACGGAGGCTCCGACCGGATCCTCGAGGTGTAGGGACGGACTGTTCCGCACCAATGCACCCGCTTCCGCGGAAGCCAATGCACTGGAGCCCGAAAGAAGATCCGATTCGGATGGTTCTGGGAGGTTGGAATCCGAGGTTCGCTTAGCTGGCATTGCTCGGTTAAGCCACTGGCCAATGTAATTCGTTGTGGTGCTTTGATCGTTGAATAGTTTGTTCATGTTTGTGTTTGTTCAATATGTTGGAACCTTCAGATATGAGTGATCCTCAGGATACTGAAGCTTGGCAGAAAAGACCGGTCTTAAGACTCGACCCTGTGATGACGACGACGCATGGCGATAGACATCCCTTTCACCAACGGTGGTGTCTACAACTAATTATACTTTGCAGATATTGCAGATACTATAGGTCCAGCCACACCACTCGTCATCCTCGTCCTCGTCCTTGGAAGAACATGGGGGCGAACACTGGCTTTCGCCAAACCAGGAGGTTCCATGATCGGAGTGCTTTTCAGTCCCAGATCGTGGGTGGATGTGACAGGGTGCACCAGACACTCCTTTAGGAACTGATCCCAGACACACCTGGCAAGTGATTATATGCCGATCAACTGACTCCTGAAAGCACAACGATGCCGTAAATCATGGAACATGGACACCAATGACCTCGTCTCTGCGACCGTTTCTTCTCTTTGGCACCCAAAAATCATCTCGATCCGGAACCGGCCTCCGGCCTGGCCCGCCCTGGCCCGCCCGGACTGCGCCCCCTCGGCCGAGGTCCAGGCGTTTATCACCCTCTTTCGGGCCTCCACGGGTGAAGCCTGGAACGTACTGGGCTGAGACAAGTTGCGGGTGGACAAGTTACCCGTCCCCCGCTCGCGTTTCGACCTCGCTCGCGGCGTTCTTCGCCCCGTGTCGGATCATCCGGTTGTAATTGATCATCTGGTTGGAGGCTGGAGGTCCTGAATGTAGACTCTTGATCAATAAATCCCCCATATGTCCAATTATGTCCAATTCATTCCAATTCAATATATGTGTTTTCTTTTTAAATCAACAGTCTACCTTAATTAAGCAGTCATATAGGGTATAGTCAACATCCTGGACACCCAGGTCCAGGATGACCCTGGTCAAAAACGTCTTTCCACCATCCTCAAGACGAGAAACGGTACGAAATGACGAGAGTCTCAGCTTCTCATGTCGACCAATGGCCAGAGTTCAGTGTTTTTTTTGGGCTGTTAGATTCCTGGAACTTTGGGCCTTCTGGCAATCCGTGGGCACCGGGATTAGTGGCTAGAATCTGAAAATTCCGGCAAGCCACTCGAAAGATTAAACATAGGTGTCTTTCCGGACACCCGTCATGAGTTAATCACTTTCTTCCACGCGTTCCCTCGCCTTGGTTTCTGACGCGCCCAGGAAATTATGCATGACATTGCCCGACCCTGAGACAGTTTTCCACCGGCGGCGTTGAAGAATTGGAGTGGTTCCCGCAAATTTTGCCGTCGATTTGTTTGATTCAGACACGTCTGGAACGAATGAGGCGCGATCTCCGAAAGAGATCTTTGCATCAGGCGACTGGTGCACGTGAGGAAGCCTGGAAGATGGGTAATGATGCTGGGTGTTGACTTGACCTGGGAGGGCTTGGGAGGTAGTGGCCTGGAAGTCCTTATGGATGTCCAATGTTTCAATGCCACGGATCTGACAGGTGCTTCCTTTAAATGAAGCCTTGGTAAATTGACTGTAGCAGGTATAGCCGGTTACTCGGTTGTCACATGAGGCAACATGCACGATAGGGGCCAGATGGGCTGCTCTGTTTGCACTAGCGGCTATAGTTGTCCTTTGCCTTGTGCTGCCAGATGATGAGTGTAGAGAAGGGATACCCCCAGCTTGACCCCCTGGTAAAAGATATAAAAGGAACTTGGACATGCCAAAACCGGTTGTAGAATGTTGTGGATGCTTGCGGTATCCTTGTTCGTCCCCAGGTTTCCTCACCCAGACCATCCATGGAACTGGAATCATTACATAATGATATATATATATAATATTGTTATTAGTTACCTACAATATATATATACATAATATAGGCCCATCAATGGGTGAATTTTACATGTATATATGCATGTAGATACAGTAACAATTCCATGCATGGATCCGTTTATCGGGTTACTATATGTTATACCCCAAGTTGTTGCGTCATTATGTTAATAAGTTTGTTTCTATACATTTTATTTAGTTATTTGTGCACACATGGTTTGGGTCAGTTCTTGGAATCCGAGTCACGGCGTTCACCCGGTGGTTTTGCCCTGAAAGGCACAGCAGCCTTCACACCGGCAGCCGTTGAGGCCCGATTATCTCTTTGACACTGAGAATCAGTTTGAGGCCTTGAGAGACGCGCGGCTGGAGGGATCCATCGGAACCTGGACGGAAGGCGGAAGGCGGCGATGGCGGCGGGCGCCGTTCGTTGAGATGGTGCGAGAGTTCGAGAGGAGAGTTCGCTGGAAGTATCCACATGAGGTGGAAGACTCCCGGATCGCTTCTTTTTAATGTTCTCTCATTGTCACTGATGAGTCGTGATGAGTTCTATTGTCTACCTGGGACATCCCCACTGGGTGTCCAATGTCCACTGCTAGACTCTTGGCCCGGACCCAGCCAGAAGACGTTACAGGCATGGAGTTAGGTGCCGGTTCCGAACGGAGCAAGGAGGGACCCGACCGATGATCCACCTCCACGGGCCCTGGATGGGACGAGCCAAACCACCCAGGCCCTCCATGTGACTCCCGGTGAGCCGGTGAGCCGATCGTTTGGCCATTTGCCATCCATGGCCTTCATCTTCGTACCTGGTGGGGCTCCACCCAAGGAGATTATATACATCATCTATACTCGAAGTGTTGATTTACTGTAATGCAAAGTCATAACTGCTTTGGACAGGTGCCAAGTTGGAAGCCACGGCCAAGCGACCCTGCATCCTTGAACGGACAGTCGCCCCTGCTTCTCCTCAAACCTTCCGCGGAACCAGCTCCCGTGCAAGGCTCTCTCCGAGAAATGCTTAATTGAGAGGCCCGGACGCACGGTGATACGCTGTGCCGTGGGCGGAGTACCGCTGTGGGCGAAGTGGCGTGACGGCCGCTGTGTATCAGGTGGAAGACGGTGTGACGGTGTCACCCAGACACTCCGTGTATGGTAATAGTTGGTATACAGAAAGGGACGCCCCTGGAGGCCTCAATTTTTCCACGTGTTCAAAAACGCACATGTTCAGGTGTTTTTGGACAGATGTGAAAAATATGTTTTAGAGAATCGACTGTATACCTTTTTGCATCTATACAAAGATTTACTTTAAACACGTGTATTCAAGAATACTTTTTGAAAGGGAGGGGGGTCGCCCCATGTTTTTTTGGCGACCCCACCCCTCCAAGCAGGCCACATGTACTTGGCAAAGTAAATTGAATCTACTAAGTCTATCTAAGTACCAGGACCCTCCAAGGGGTGTACCTCACAGTACATTCCATTGGGCACCCCTTGGAGGGTCCTGGTATAATAATTCGAACTATCTATATAATTCACCCCCACCCTTGGGGGGATCTTCAACGGATGGTTCATGTTGATTGACGCCTCTACAGGCCACATGTACTTTGTGTCCAGGAAATGCTAGACTGCGGATAAAACAACACTCTTGTGGTGGGGACATCGAGGCAGTCCACTGGATGGATGTCATGCAGGTGGTCCGCAACTGTGACCAGTGAGTGTGTGTTAGCTTTTCAAGGCAGTTAGACGGTGTGTTGGGTAGTGCTCGCAGTATTTGTGCTGGCAGGGTTTATAGGGTCAAATCCTTGTGAGAGTGCTTGGCCTGCTGCTTGACATTTGTCCATCCATCGATGTAGGAGAGTTCTCCTATGATGCGATGGCCTCTCAGACACCCAAACGACTCAAGGCAAAGTTATGCCAAATGAGTTCCCCAGAAGCATTCGCTTACAATTGGAGCATTCATCTACAATCGGGCTTCCAGGGAAGCCAGGGAGTCAAGCAGGTAAAATTGGATCGTTGACAACCTCCGTGCGAAGGGCCACTCGAAGACAGGCCCTTGTTCGCATCTCAATGTGCCTTGGATTGAGAACAGGCTCAGGAGTGTGAACTCGAGTATATGCGAACAAGTCTTTGCATGGTTCCGGGGCTACGCCATGATTTCAACAACATGTCGTCCTCAAATCTCTGCTTCTATTCCGCCAGGCGGCACAATGAAATGATTCGGGCAGGCGACAAGGCTCATTTGAACCCATTTTCTGCCCACAAGCAGGCCAAGAAGAAAGCTGGTACCGTCAAGCGGCCAGCTAGCACCAAGTACTCTTGCCGCTAGGCCGCTAGGCTTATACCAAAAGTACTCCTACAATTTGCCTATACTCCCTTTGTTGTCAGCTGTTGCTTCATCCGCAAAGTGATCCTTCAATTGATCACATCAACTGCGGCAGCCGTATCCAGGCGGCAACTTGCTGAGTATTAGATACAACAACTTTTTGTTGTTAGCATTTTATGTCCTATCCGGGAGTCACTCATCTACACTGACATAGAGATGCCGATCGTGTCGCAGGTGGTCGTGAGAAAAGAACATTGCCACGTTCTGGCTTTGTCCACATACACATATAAGTCTGCAAACTTCTGCAACTCAATGAATGGCACACTTGAAAAGATGCTTATTCTTTCAGCATGCATAGTTATTTTGCTGCTCTATTTACATAGTTTTTATTTCAACTTTGTATATAGCAAATAAATCAGAGTCGATGCGCTTGGGTTCAGAGTCACTTTGAAAAACAGCTTCGGTTGCAGAGACTTTCAGGTTGCTGTGCTTAGAGGTTGTCCTGCTTGTTGCCCGTTAGAAACAAAACACACGTAGTCAAAATGACACAGAGCCTAGAAAAGGTAAGTTGGCCGTGCCACTCAATGATCAATGCAGTCCGTTGACCCCATCTTTTGGAACAGCTGGTGCTTTCCAGAGATATGCAGCCTGTCTTGCCACTGGCCGCTGGTCCTGCCGTCAGCAGTAGGTGACCAATCATGGAAACATGAACATGAACAAAGACATGAACTTGAATTGAAACACCACAAGCAATAGTACCTGCAATAATCCAGCTATTCTTGTCCAATGGCGCGGCTATTCTTGTCCTGAAGAATTACAATTAATAACCTGTTGATTCAACACACACACACACACTCACAGGGGTATAGGAAAAACAACTTTTGGACTGCGCAGTTGTTCTGTTCATTCTCTGTGGTCACCAAGCTCCCCCACACATTTTGACCCATCACCAAATCTTTCTCCGTTGGCTTCTGAAGCCTCCACCGCGTCATCAACATCCTGACCCAGTTTCACCACCATCAAACTGACGACTCAGACGATTCAGGTGGCCCAAACAACCGTAGGCGAGTCACCTTTCAGCCTGAGCCCATGAATGTGAGGGAAAGTCCCAGCAACAAGTCCGGTTGTCAGATTCAGCTCAAGTTGGGATGTCCTTCATATTTTCGAATCTGCGGGTTAAATTTCTATAGATCTTTGACCAGGTTTCGAGAATCAAGAATCGAGGCAATGACGCCAATCCTGCGCGCGGTCGTGAAAAAAGAAAACACTGCCTCACATTCAGGCTTTGTACATCTTTGTACACACACACACGTACACACATATCTGCAGGCAAACTTCTGCAAGGTTTCCCTCAATCAATGGCACACTTGAAGATGTTTTTTTCAGCATGCATATTTATTTTGTTGTTCTATTTATATATTCAATCATTTAAGGTAGGCAGGGTCGGTGATGATGAATTATTTGGGAAGCTTCGAATCAATGTCTCCCAATGTTTGAATGCTCAAGCCAAACTGGGGAGACGCCCCTTGAGGAGCAGTGTCGCTGCTGGTACCTCAAGCTAAACTTTTTCTTCCCGGTTCGGACGCCATGGCAAGCGCTGACGAGCAGATCCGCCGCTCTGCTGAACAGCAGAAGCTGGAGCGGTGGTGCGCTGCCCATGGTATCGAAAGGCCCTCCGACCTAGCGTTTTACTTCGTTACCTACGAAGAAGCGCTGAAGCAGGGCCGCGCGGTGGCGGATGCCTGGGACCAGGCGCGCCGTGAAGCGGAGCTGGGCGCTGGCCCTGGTGCGAGACATCGTTCGTCGTGAACAAGTTTCGCAATCAGCGCCGCGGCCTACCACATCGCCACCGTTGAGGCCACGACCTACCCCATCGTTTGCGGGGCCGGTCAGGCCCAGCACCCAGGGCCGTCAGTCGGGCGGCCCTGACGGCGGTGCCTTGACTTTTCTGCCTCAGTTGATGGCCATTCTTCTGGCAGTAGAGCCCCCGCCGGCGGCTCGCTTGGCTGAGATCACCGCCAACTTCGAGGCCAAGCTCACGCATGTGCTCCAGAAGGCGGAGGCCGCCACGGTGAAGCGGGCATTGCACACGTGGCAAGAGCTTCAAGGGGTCATTGCGGCCGCAGGTGGAGGTATCCCGGACAAACACCTCCTGGCCACCTTCATTCGGGAGCACAAGTCCCCTACAAGGGCATATACCGCTCTAGGATGGATCGTCCGCAACCTCAAGTTGCCATTTGACCTCTCCGAAGTGGTGAAACCTCGGGCTGGTTTGGGATCTCGCCTCGGTCAGGGGCAGGCGCAGGCGGCGACTTTGGAGCCATCTATGGTCATCCACCTGTTGGGCACCTTGGAATCCACCGTTGACAATCCTCACTGGCCCATGGTGTTTTGTGCCTACGCCCTATGTTTTGGTGTGGTCAGGTACGCCCATTTGCAACGGAGCTACTTGGTCGGCGGTAACGGGGGCATCCTCGTGTTCTGGTGCACGAAAGGTAAGACTGGCAGTCGTGGTGGCTTTGCCTGGAGCGTTCCGAGGTATTGTGGCACGTTGGACCTTCTACAAGTGCTAGGTGCCCATTTGAACAAAGTGCGCCCCAGAACCGGCGCCGGCTTCAGGCGCTGGCATTGGTTGGGGTTCGACTCGGCTACAGCCCAGCCGGTGGGTACAGCACAATGTGTCCGGATCCTGCGGCCCTACCTGAGTGCAGCTATGGACGTTACCAGCCTCTCGTCCTACTCGTTCCGCCGCGTGCTTCCGACTTTGGCAGGGTATGTGGGGCTATCAGAGACAGAGCGACTTGCTCTTGGACAATGGGTGGATCAGTCCTCCAAGTCTACGGCTACCACCCCTCTGCGATATGACTCGCGGAAACAACGCCTGGGACACCAGTTACGCTTGGCTGGCCTGCACTTCTTCCAGGACCTCAACATGGCTTTGTGGGACGAACTGCCGACCGGCTATGCCTCTGCCCGATGGTCCACTTGCATGGAGGAGGCTGACGAGCTCCTCGCTTCGGACCCCCAGATCCGCCGAGTTTCTACGGACTCCATCCCTGGCATGCCCGTGGTCAAGACCTTGCTGCCGGCCCAGGTCCAGATCATTCGCGCTACTGGTCAACGCCTCACTGCTGCGCTCCGGCGGAAGCGCCCGGCCCCAGCCGTGGCTGCCGGCCCGGTGCCTGAGCCCACACAGGGGCCGAGGAACACGGTGTCAACATTTTCGTTCACCAGTCCCTCGCGGCCGGCGAAGCTGGCACGGGTGGAGCCGCCACCCAGGGCTGCTGCCGGCGGTAGTGCCCAACCGGTGACGCCGCCCAAAGCACCTCCGCCGAAGGTGCCACCTGTGCTGCCTGTGGTTTCGCCCTCATCAGCTTCGGCATCTATTCCATCTTTGCGGGCACCACCACCTTTGCCATCGACTTCACCTCGGGCATCTTCGTCTTCAACCGCGGCAGTTCCTTCGAGCACGCCACCTTCGACCCCCAAAGTCAAGGCCATGCCCTCAGTGCTGCAACCGTCGCCAGAGCGGCCTCAGCACCTGCAGGAGGCGAATGATGCCGCCTTCGATGCAGCGGCACGGGAACGCTGGCGCCGGCCCGGGCACAGCGGTGCCCCAGAGCCTCCCACGCTCATCTTCCTGGGCGAAGCAGGCAATGGTTCTATCTACTTGGGCGGTCTGCCCACGGACCGGGCCTGGTTGGAGGCCCACCACATCGGCATGAGCCTCAGCGCTATGGACAAGATTGCCGCCGACTGTCGGGGAGGGGTCAGTGCTCGCCAGGTCTACCAAGTCAATGTTCCTGTGGGTCATCAAGGAGCCCTACGTGACCGCCAGTTGAAGTTGGTGCTGCCTATCTTTCTGGCAACCCTATATTCAGGCTACTCCGTTCTGGTTCATTGCATGGCGGGGGTGCACAGGGCCCCTGTGTTGGCTGGTTTGCTACTTGCATGGATCCGGCGGTGCTCCTTCGAGGAAGCATATTCGCGACTGGAGGGCTTGCGGGCTATCGACCGAGCCGGTGTGCTCAGCCGGCGGGGTGGCTCTGATATCTTCAAATGGGCCCGGAACCAGGTCCACATCACACCACCGGCCCTGCCGAGGTATCCGATTTCCTTCATTACCTCTACCAAAGCAGGATCACACTGGCATGTGGAGCGTGACAACGCGCCCTGGTGCAGATGGCGCCAGCGCAATGCTGCTTATCGAGGCGAAGTCCACCGAGCTCGCAGCATTCATGAGGCCTTGGCCTATGGGCGTGATTTCTGTATCACATGTAAAGCAGTGCTCCCTGGCAATGCCCAGGTCCACTTGTACTAATAACTGCAGTCTTCGGAAACAGCACGCCTACCGGGTAGGCCGAGAGGGCGTCTCGTGTGCTATGCAAGTTTTTGCCTCATGGGGACTCGGCGGACGGCCCGAGGAGTCGGTCCCTAGTCTGAACATCGATCGAATTTTTATAGTCAGTACTTGCATGTTTGCTGCAGCGTCTCGTATCCCAGTGAACTCCGGCCTCCACGACCATACCCTGCGCCAATGGACCGGCCTCAGGCGATCCAGTTCGTTGCCGTGACACTGACGCCCTTGGAGGGCGAGGCCAGACGGGCCCGTGCTTGGGAGGTAGGGGATCAAATGGACCAGGCCTGTCGGGCCTTGAGGGCCCTTCCCCCGACCTCCACCTCTTGTCTAGGGGTGGTACAGGTTCAGCTGCGCGCTGCACGGAACCTATGTGAATCATGGATCGAATGGTGGGATGAGATCCAAGACCTGCCCAGGGAGGCAGCACGCCCAGAGCCTAGGCTGGAAGGGCTGTTGTGGCCGGCGGCCCCGAGACCTGGTACTTTGCCTCCCTACGCCCCACTGGTCCACACTACATGTGATGATTTGGCGCGTCACCATGACAGTCTTCATGAGGCCGATCGCGCTTCGTTCCGTCAATTTCTCTATACTGCCCACTACGAGGCCCACGCGGCAGGCGAGGCCATCAGTTGGCCAGCGCTACAATGCCTGAGCTTGGAGCTCGGGGAGCTTGCAAAGCGGCTTCAGTAGTCATGCCATGAACGACTTTGGGTTTTTGAAAAAGGGTTGACACTGTGCGGTGCTCCATTTGCTACCCGCTGTTTCTTTGCTTTGTGTTTGCAGAGCCTGTCCACTCTTCGATTCTGCGATCTTCCGCAGCCATCTCTGCTCTCCAGTGTTCGCTGCTCCCGCCATCTTCTGTTGTGAATCATGGCCACCGTCCCTAAGCAGCTTGCTACGCCGGAGGACACCTTCACCGCTCTTGCGCTGCAGTTCAATTTCGAGCAGCGCATCAAAGACAAGATCATTGAGTTGGGGATTCGCACCATTGCAGAATTCCGCCACTACGCCCGCAGTGAGGATGAAATCAAAAAGCTCTTCATCGATACAGTCAAGGATCCACCCTATGAGGAGATGCCAGGGCGCCTCCAGGCTGCTCGGCTGCGCTTCGCTTGGACGGCGTGCAAGGCCTTGTTGGATTCCGAGCACGCCGCGGCCAGCCTGCCTCCAGCGCCAACGGAAGAAGAGACGCTGCTTCCCAAACAGGAGCTCGAGCAGTTGAAAGAGGCTTTCTTTCGACGCTACCACTTGCGTCCAGAGCCTCGCCAGTATCCCTCTGACCGACTGCTGTCTAAGCTCAGCCGACAGCTGACACGAAGCCAGTTCGAGGTCATGGATCTGTGGACGGTCCGCTCACTCACTTTCCAGCGCACACATAGCCAGAAGCGGCGGCGCCTGACGGGCAACTTGTACCTCCAAGAGGATGACGAGGATGAGATCACCGCCAAGTCCTGGCTCTCCTACATGGCCAAGATGGACACCTACTTCTTGGCCCTGGCTATTGTGGGGTGTCGCCCCGTGGGGCCGGCGCCGTCTGCGCCTGAGTCGCTCGGTGCAGACAGTGTGCAATACGTCCAGGTCCCCTATGACATCCTGCTGTCCTACTCCAGCCGCTGCCATGATTTGATTCTGCGCACCTCGGAGGGGAGGCGCCTGCAGCTGTGGTCCAACACCTCGACGTGGAAGAGCGCGGTCAATGGGCAGCCCGATG
Organism: Porites rus; assembly: GCA_964035705.1. Lineage (NCBI taxonomy): Eukaryota > Metazoa > Cnidaria > Anthozoa > Scleractinia > Poritidae > Porites > Porites rus. The sequence continues at coordinate 55,117 of CAXIVM010001896.1, read as the reverse complement.
CACCGGCCACACGACACTTGGCAATGTTATCAGTGCCATCATGCGGGAGCGTGACGCCCTTTGGTTGGCCGGGGCCCTGCCAGCCCCCAGCATCACCACGGGTACCGCTGCTGGCGGCGCGTCACCCGCCAAGGCCCCCCCTGCGGATGCAGGGCCGGTGGGGTCAGTGGTTTCCACTCTTCGTGATGGCACGCAGCTTTGTCAGGCCTACCAGCGCAATCAGTGCCGCACCAAGAAGAACTGCCCACGTGGGGCGCACCGCTGCGGAGTCGTGTTGCAGTCAGGACGGGTCTGCGGATCGTACCAGCACTCACCTTCCGGATGCCCCAAGGCTGCTTGAAAAGAGGGCCGCTCCTCTGTTGGGGGGGGGCGAGGCCTGTCTTTCATGACTTCCGTTCATTTTTGGCCGAGTTGGAGTCCATTGATATGCACCAGACTGAAGCCTCACCCTGCCCCATCCTCCTTGATGTGTTCAGTGGAGTCCATGCACCGTTGTCCAAGGCCTTCTTGTGGTGCCAATGGGAGATCATCACACCGATTGACATCGAGATCGATCAGGACCTGGACGTGTCGCGTCCGGCGGTCCGTCGGGCTATTCAGGCGGTGCTCCCTCGGGTGGCCACTATTGCGGGGGCTATGAGTTGTGCTACCAAGTCAAGAGCTAAGGAGAAACGGCCCGGTCCCCCTCCTCTACGATCCGAGGAACACCCACGGGGTCTACCAGGACTGGACGAGGGACAACAGGCACGGGTCGACGCTGACAACTACTCCAGTGATTACCTGTTGGCTTTGCAACACTGGGGACATCAACAGAACCTCGCATGTCTTCGCGAGAACCCGCTCAGGTCTCTGCACTGGTGGGACCCGGTCGAGCAGTACCTGTGCCGGGAGGACGATTGGCAGGATTTGGACTATGATGCATGCGTCTTCGGAGGCGCTCGGCGCAAAGCCCAAAAGTTTCGTCACAACATCCCCGAGTTGGCCTCCCTTCCGGCCGTTCGCTGTGGACACATTCATGACCCCAACGAGTGGCGCTCGTCGGGTAATGGGCAGTTCTCCACCTTCAACGAAGCGGAGTACACACCTAGCTTGGTCTTCACCCTAGCAGTATGCTGCACGGCATGGGCGGCGCGACAGGGCTACGGCATCCTCGCAATCCCAAGGTTACCGCCCATCAACACCTCAGGGGACGTACGACCACTGCTCCATTTTGAACCGTCCGAGCTGCGAGAGGATCTGATGAATGTCATGGGCTTCCACCTGGGCCTCACACCACCACGAGAAGACTCGTCCCATGTGCCCACTCGCCAAGTCGCATTCGATGTGTTGCAACTGAGGTCACAACTCACAGACATGGATGTGTACATCGGCCCAGGGCATTTCTCCCATCGTTGGCCACTGACACAGTGGCAAAACCCCTTCCGGTGCTATTGAGAGTGTCCTTCACTACGCTAGATGGATCGCCGACCAGGACCATCTGCTGGCTGACCTCCCATCCCTACATGGCAAGACGCTGGTGTGCGACTGCCCCCACAACGTGCTATGTCATGGCGATATCATTCGTGCCCTTGTTTGGACTACTTCACGCCCTACTTCGACCTCAGGCCACGGCCATCCCGCTCGGGAACAGTTGCGACGGGTTTCACTCATTGCAGCCGGCATTCGCCCTGCCAGGGCAGTCCCGTTGCGCTTCTCTCAGGAGGTTGCGGTGGCCAGCCTCATGGCCCTTTGTCCAGATATCAGTTGGGAGGGATTCCAGTGGCCTATGCTCGAAGACCTGCTAGTGGATGACTCGCACTACCAATGGCTCAACTACATGCAGAACCGCCCGGACTGGGACGGACACGCCTTTGGTCCACGGTTGGTGGGCCCATTGGAGCGCAACGCCATTGCGATGAGCGGCCTTCAGCAGCCCGGAGCGGCTGCTGCTGCAAAAGCCTTACCGCCTATGATCCCCTTTGGCGTAGGGGAGGAGCGACATTTTGAACTCGCACTTGAGTTGCAACAACGACCCACCCCATTTGAAACTATGGGTGTTGTCGATGATGATTTGATCTTTGCCGCATCTGGCTATGCAGCCCAGGGAGTAGGCCTGCGGGAGGTGAGGAGACGTACAGGCCGTTGGCTCCAAGAACTGAGCCGTCGAATGTGGCCCATCACATACCACCTCCAAACTTATCAGCCACCGCCCGTGCGGTCCGCCACTCAAGGGCGCCACATCGCCCTGATTGGGCTTATCATGCTGATTACTGGATGGCCAGACACTACGTTCGTGGCCAACCTGATATATGGTTTCCCTGCCGTAGGCTTTTCCCCGCATGTGCCCGTGTACAAGGCTCAACCAGCTCACTACATCCCGGACGCCTCCATCTACCAGGACGCCCTGCCAGAGGCTGCCCGCATCATCCAAAGCCTCCGCCCAGGTGAACACGACACGGCCATTGCCCAGGCGGGTGAGGAAGACCAAGCCAAAGGCTTTTGTGGCCCCCCAATGACATGGGCCCAGCTATGCCAGGACCTTCCCCAATTCAGGCTGATCCGGAGGTTTTGTATACAACAGCCCTCGGGTAAGTTGCGAGTCATAGATGACGCTGCAGACGGAGGGCAGAGCGCACTCAGCTCGGATGCGAACAAGTTGGATCTATGTACGAGCATTCAACCTGGCCTTCATGTTCAATTGCTCTGGCAGGCAGCATCCTCGTCGATTCACGTGTCTGAGTTGTTGCAAGCTGGTATTTGGTCCGGGGGCGAAGACCTACCCAACGCCTACCGCTATGTCCCCATGAAGCCGACACATGGCAACATGGCCGTGGTGGCATACTACGACCACCACGTGGGTGGCCCCCGTTTTCGACAATACTACGGTTCTCTGTTCGGGTTACCAAATGCTGTGTGTTCGTTCAATCGATTTCCCCGGTTCTTTCAAGCTGCCTGCCGCCGCCTGGCCTATTGTATGACCAGTATGTACTTTGATGACCTGACAATCCAGGACTTCGGTATCATGGGCGGCACTGGCCAGGCATTCGTTGATGACCTGGCACGATGCCTTGGCTCACCCTTCCAAACAGAGAAACATCAGTCCTTGGCGGCTCAGTCTGATTTTCTGGGGCTGATCCATGACGTGGCTGCCTGCCACCGGGGTGATCCTGTCAAGTTCTGGGTCCGGGACCGATTGCTCACCAAGGTCACCGACATCATGGAGGAGGCCACTCAGACGCGTCGCCTCCCTCCGGGACTGGCGGCCAAGCTCTTTGGCTGCCTGGGCTTCTTGACGACGGATGCTTCGGCAAGCTCGGCCGGTCGGGCCTCCATAGCATCAAGGACAGACAATACTCCTCGCAAGTGTGATGACACCGGAGATTGAACAGTCCTTTGCTAGAATTCGAGCTCTACTTCAGTTGAAGCCTGAAAGAGAATTACCGCTCAACCCAGTACGGCAACACCGATACTTGGCAGCATCCGATGCAGCGCAAGATAGGCCCCGCGAGGGCTCTGCGGGAGTCTTGTTCATTGACCCCCGTGGTAACCGAAGGGCCTATGTCGTCCATATCAGCCCAAAGATCTTCACGGTGTGGTCCCATCATGAGGCCAAGATTGCACAGCTTGAGCTATTGACAGTCTACATGGGCCTGGCATATAATGCCTCATCAGTTCGCGGAATGCATGGTATATGGTTTGTTGACAATATCGCTGCCCTCATGGCTCTCATACGAGGCCGCAGCAACAACGATGAGCTGGATTCTATGGCCGGAGCCATCCATGGCCTTCTGTTTGCACTCCGTAGTGCATGCTACTTTGAATGGGTCCAGAGTAAGGACAACTGGTCAGACGGCATCAGCAGACAGGGAGAACACGACCCGTGGTTCCAACAACATGGTTTTCGTCTCTTCCACACCTACCCCCTGCTCATGCTCCTCCAGCTGCCCTACCACCTCATCGCTCAGGTCTTTCAGTTCGTTTGAGTGCTTTGGATAAGTTAGTGCCTTGGATGGAGTGCTCCCACAGGGAGAGTGTCAGATGTCAGATGACACAAGCGACGTGGGTCGCATTTCGAACCAAAGCACTTTAGTACAGACAGTACAGACCTGAATCGATTCGCAGAAAAGGGTAGCAGCAGTCGACATCTGTTGAGCGAGATTCATCGAATATATTCAATCATTTAAGGTAGGCAGGGTCGGTGATGATGAATTATTTGGGAAGCTTCGAATCAACGTCTCCCAATGTTTGAATGCTCAAGCCAAACTGGGGAGATGCCCCTTGAGGAGCAGTGTCGCTGCTGGTACCTCAAGCTAAACTTTTTCTCCCACCCTGCCACACCCTGTTAGTTACTTTCATGTCCACCTGGTGCTAGTCAAGCTGGTGGCTGACTTGGCTTGTTGCCGGAAGAGTCTGGTTACCTGGTGACAGTCGCTTCACCTGTGGCCTTGCTGGCGCTTGATGGCCGTATTCCGGGTTACTTTCAGTTACCACGGCTATGCTTGTGACGCTTGCAGCCTGGGCTGTCGGCCACATGAGATGGGGACTGCGCTGTCTGCCGCTGTCGTCCGGTTGTCCTTTTCCGGCTGCCCGCCGCCTAGCCATCCTACCTGTTCTGTCGGTCCCAGGTATTGACGATGACTAGGGAGTTTCATTTAATCTTTTTATCGCTCTGTCCAGAGCTGGCATCCGTTGTGGCCGTAGGACCGCCCCTGCGGTATCCTCTCGGTCACTACATACGGATGGAGTGCTCCCACAGGGAGGGTGTCAGATGTCAGATGACACAAGCGACGTGGGTCGCATTTCGAACCAAAGCACTTTAGTACAGACAGTACAGACCTGAATCGATTCGCAGAAAAGGGTAGCAGCAGTCGACATCTGTTGAGCGAGATTCATCGAATATATATATATATATAACCAATCCAAATGAATCAGCTGGAAACATGAGTTTGGGAGTAGATTTGCATCACCCAGGTTGAGCCTTCGATGCAAGTGTATTTGGAGGATCATTGTATTGATGGTCCAAGTTCAGCTTGGCGTAGGGTGACTTCGGTGAAGCTCTTGATGAGTATGCTTGTCCTTTTGCCGCTGCTGTCATTTTCCGTCCTTTTCCTGCCACTCACTGCGCCAGAGAAGGGCTTCCATCAAAATTGGGTCTTCAACTACTTGGCCCACCCTGCCCTCAATTACGTGGTTTGCCGTGCAGAATTGGAAATTGGCCTTCGTCGACAGCTAGCGCCCTCTGACAGACCACGTATTGCCTGGGTCATGCGTTGGTGTCCACTGATTGGCTGCTTTGCAACTCGGCACGATTGCAACTCCAATGCCATTGATTTCCTCCATATGAGTTCCTCCATATCCTTTAGCACTGCCGACCTTCAGCAACTACCACCTCCTTTGGAAGCTTTCCCGACTGTAGGGCCCGGAGTTCTGCTTTGGTTGCCCATCCCCGCTGGTTGACCCCAAAGAGTGTTTGTGTGGCCGTTGCTTAACCTGAGGTGCAGGCAAAAGCCCCTGAAGTTTAGGTTTCGCAGGCATAGCCCTTCGTAGACCTCGAGCACTTGTAGTGATTGTAGTGGCTGTGGTTTGAAATTATGGGGAAGTCTTGCACGAAAGCCACATGTCAATGTGAGCTTCAGATGTGTGCTTTCTATGTGTGCTGTCGCATGTATGCTTTTACATGTGTGCTCTCATGCGTATGCATTTCATCAGTGTGTGTGTGTGCCCCTTGTAGTCAGGGATTCTTTTGAATTGTTTTACTCAGCAGGGGAACTGGACACTCTGTGACTGACCCAGTTCAACGAAGCTAGGTCACAGAGTGGGATATTCGGACTGATCATCCGAACGTACCTGCGATTTTCCAATTCTTCTGAATGGCGTGAGGCTAAGCCAAGAACCTCATTCGGCAGACAAGTACGAGCGTCGTCACCCTGTCGCTCCGTCGTCGACTTGAGACTTTGGCCTCCGTTCCTCTTGAAGTTCTCTAGGCCTTTCCTGGACTTTTCAGGATTTGGGTTTCTTAGGCTGGCGTGTGGCACCGCTGTCAAGTCAGTCCGGGCCTTATTGTGTACGCGCACATCTACTTTATTCAACTCAGGTGTTAGGCCGCCCAGGTCTCGACAATGAGGTGGGTTTCATCGGTTGTCCCTGTGCACTTGGTTTCTCTTTCATCGCAACCACACTTCGACATTGGTTTTCAGTTAGTTCAATTGCCACGATGGGAAGGAAGGCGATGGAACGGTAAGGCGAAAAGTCCAAAGAAATTGTAGGTGTTTGAACATCAGTTGTTTCCCTTGACTGCGGTGACGAAACGGCTCAAGCTGCACATCCGCGGTGACGAAATGGGCTTGGGGGTGGAAGCATGAAAGACCATGAAACAAACCGCGGAGAAGTAGGGTGACAGCTTGTGAAGCACTCTGCAGGTACATGGTTGAGCGTCCTCAACCACTTCCCTTCCAGTGACCCAGCTTCGTTGGATCAGGTTAGTCACTGGAAGCCTGATCCCCCTGCGATTGTCAGTTGGTAGAAAGGACCCTTCGAAACAGGGGTTGACACACACACGGTGCCGCTTGGCGGCGCTCGTGTGAGAAACCTGAATAGATACCTAAAAAGCCTTAGAAACGAAAAAAGAAAGACAGAAAGAGCAGCGCTAAGAGGGCAAGAGAGAAAGATAGGTGTAGAAAAATGAAAAGTGGGTAGAAAGGACCCTTCGAAACAGGGGTTGACACACACACACACACACCCTTTTGTCCCGTCTCGTCTTCCTTCTCATGTCTTCATTCTCTTGTCTTTGCTGCGCGCACATTTACACATTTGTCCTAGCCTTTATTTTTCGCCTCCCCTTGGGGAGGCGTGTGTGTGTGTGTGTGTGTGTGTTTGCCCCTTGTAGTCACAGGGATTCTTTTGAATTGTTTTACTCAGCAGGGGAACTGGGCACTCTGTGACTGACCCAGTTCAACGAAGCTAGGTCACAGAGTGGGATATTCGGACTGATCATCCGAACGTACCTCTCATTTTCCGGTTCTTCTGAATGGCGTGAGGCTAAGCCAAGAACCTCATTCGGCAGACAAGTACGACCGTCGTCACCCTGTCGCTCCGTCGTCGACTTGAGGCTTTGGCCTCCGTTCCTCTTGAAGACCCCCAGGTTCTCTAGGCCTTTCCTGGACTTTTCAGGATTTGGGTTTCTTAGGCTGGCGTGTGGCACCGCTGTCAAGTCAGTACGCATATCCATAAATGTGTGCCAGAGCTTCATGTGGGCTTGTGCTCGAAGACGTTTGTTCGTCAATGCCACTACGCAACGTGTGCAAAAAAGTATGCTGTGCCCTTTCAATGTTTGGGGCCGCTTGCCAGCATAGTTGGAGCATTCTTTTTAGAGTGACCTCCTTGCAGAATCACAATCGAGGGACCAAGATTGGGAACATTGGAGAAGAAACATGGCAGAATCCAGATAGGTGCTGGCACAGACGGCTTCCAGAAGTGCTGATGGAACGAGTTCTTGTGTGTACAGCGTGCAGTCAACCTGATCGTGCCTGTCTCGGGTGGGCGGTTGAAGTGGTGGAATTACTACACAGACTCCACCCGCGGTGGTTTTAACTGTTTTGGGACCTAGTCGGCATTCACTAGCCTGGCAAGGCTTCATTCATAGGAAAGACCATGTACCGGAAAGTTCACGGCAGTATGTGGAGCGTTTCTGGTCACATTGGACCTCGACGTCAAGTCTATTTTTCGGTGTCCATTCACCGTTGTCAGCATCATACATCACCCTGATTCTTGAAATGCACCTGCTCTGGGTTTTGTGTGTTGCTGTTCAGCTTCAGAATAGCACGACACCTGTCATTTGGGAAGAACTGACATGCCAAAAAGCGACAAAGCTGTATGTATCACTAGCTAGGGGGCCATGTGTTTGATTGAATCGAATCGATAAACGGAGGCATGCCTTTTCCTCCACTTCATCGGCAGCCTCGTTGGTGTATTTCCTATTCCTTTTGCAGCCGCTACAGCTTGCATCCCAAGTGCTTTTCTTACATTGTTTGTTGGAAGTACCTTGGCTACAGACCGGCTCGTTTCAAATGGGGTCGGGAACTGGGGGCGAAGCATCTGGTTGTTTTCATTATGTACGCCATGGCGTGGTGGTTTGTTTTTCTCAGGCTACCACCTTTACGCAATGTGCATTCTTTGGCCCTGTGACACTGTGTTTCGTTGTTTGATGATTTTGAAGGCTACTTGATCCCAAAAGATCTTCTAACCTCTGACCTTCGCGCCTTCATTCGCTTTGCATATATGGAATTGGTTTTCTGGACCTTGCAGTTTGCGGTGCTTGCGATTTGGCTGGAACTCTTTCCTGCCCTCTCAGTGCCTTTACAACTGCTTAGCAGTGCGGTCAGAGCCTCAGGCAAGATGAGTTTTTGGCCCTCGTGGTAATTATGCCAAAACGCAGTTTTTTCACGCAAGGGAACCTCTTACTTTTGTCAAAACATGTTGCATAGACCTGCATCAAACATGACGACAGCCTGCCTAGGCCGTCACAGCCATGTTGACTGGAGCTGGATGGGCAGTCAACAAGATAGGCCAGCGATATCTTGGAGTGCCAGAGCCGTCCGGCTGTGAGTGGGATCATGGTTGAGTTTCCTTTGCCATAGCTGCGATGGAGAAACATGGGTATGCTTCTTGAGAACAAGTGGGCTTGTGTTTCCTAGGCGCTGCTGTTTTTCTGCAATGCTTGACAAATCTCCTAATCTCCTCCCAGCCTGGACATGTTTTGCAATGCTGGAAGGCAACTGCTGGCACGAACGCATCAGTGATGCAAATTGTTATGTGTTTCCCAGCTCTTTGTCCCTAAACGGGTACGGCTTCCTGAAACGTGATGGCCCTCCCACGGATTGAAACGTGCCAAAGGTGTTTTCAGGATGCCAAAGCTTAAACAGTTCGGAACTTTATGGAACTTTGCGATTCTGAACTGAGAAAAACAACAGTTCGCACTTTACATGTCTCAGGTACATCACTGAAGAAGCAAAGGTGCTGATTCTTTTCGTGGCATTTCTCTTCTCAGCTGCCCTTTTATCCAGCGCAAAGAACGGGCTGGTTCTGTGTGTCATGCTGATCCTTGACGCAGGACGTTGACCTAAGCGCCAACCGGTCCGACCGGGGTTGAGTTGCAAACCTTAGGACCTGACATGTGATTCTGTGATGTGTTTCCAAATTTGAGCCAATGATGAAGACCCTTGACATGGACTTTGACGCTTGCTTTCCAAAGCAATCGTGTCATGTGTGTTCATAGTCTCTCAATTGACGCCAAATAAACCCAGGTTAAACGACGTATGGTATGTGTTCATCGCCTTATACAATAGACTTCAGGTTTGCACACAACGACGCTTGTGTGCTCGCAGGAAAAGCTTTCTCACTTGGATTGAAAACCTGCGGTTGTCTTGTTGCCGTTCTTGAAGGGCAGAAGACACTGGAGGCAGAAGAAGTTCCTTGAATACACACAGAAAGCATTCTGTTGGATAGGATGGCTCTTTTGGAGGCTTTTGGTGGAGGTTGTTTGATAAAAGCTGAGCATTTGTGTTCTCATCCGTTCTCCAAGGTTTCTCATACTGAGGTCAACGAGCTTGAGGCAGGCTCAGCAGAGAGTCGGCTGTGCAAGATGTGGAGAAATTGCAGAGCCGTGCCACTTCTTGTGTATCAGAAGTGGCGATTGGCATTCCAAGTGCGAAAACAACTCAACAACCTTGTGATTGACTTGGCGGGAAAGACCCGAGAAAGTCTTCAAGAAAGTGAGATCACCATTATGGAGGCCCAACTCCTCAATGTATTTGCGCGACACGCCAAGGTGTTTGCTCTCGTTGAGCTTTGTGAAGTCGCAGTTCCTTTGATGTACATGATGGTGATGGCTTTGCTTCATACCGAGACTTTCGGGTATAACCTCCAGTACTTTGAGATCTTCTCCACCACGGGTCGAGGTTATCAGGATGCTATGACTGGAAACGCGCTGAGCTTTTTAATCGAAGCGTTCGTTTTCATGGCGGCGCAAGTGGTGTTCTTGCGATCCACTGGTTTTGACTTGGCATACTTTGCAGGACCAGACTGGAGTTCGAACGCCCTGGATAAATAACTCCATACATAGAGTCCTGAAAAGTTTGTCCACTAACTCCAGCTGGAAATGGGATGAGCACTTGACATAGCTGACATAGCTGCGATGTTTTGCTTGGCCGACTTCGCACAAATTGCACATGGATGAACACATGCTAATTTGTTAAGTGCATATTAGCATTTCAGGCAGATCAGGAATCGCCAATGGTTCTATAAAACCTATGCGGCAATTACAATTTGAGGTGGTTCATTCATCCTAGACCAATAGCTGTTTGTACATGTTGCTTTACTGCAGAATGTATAGCGACGCTGGCAGGAATTGTTCTCTGGGAGAACTATTCGTTTTGGCTGTTTGGCCTGAGCACTGGTTGTGCAGCTTGGCTGACCGTGTTCATCAGCCATGGTGGCCACGACCTTGAGTTGATTAGAACCCTTTTCTCCCTCCCTGGGCACTGAGTGGCTTTGAGAATGGAAGGCTCTTGGGGCCAAGGGCCAAGGCCAATGCCTATTGTGGCATGATGCAGGGCAGACCTCTGAATTTACACGTTGCAGAAGCACTAAACACTAAACTTCTTATTTTGCATACTTTAAGAAGTGCAGTGAGGCGCATGATAGCGCGAGTGTCGCCGTTGGCAAAAAAACTCTGCATGGATGCCACGTGGTGAATGCAAGTACAGTCCAGTGAAGCATTGGCTGGGCAGTTGGAGCACCAGGAGCTTGGTGCAGTTTGACGCGATGTTGGTTATCTCGACCAACACATATAGACTCCATCAACTTGAGAGAGCCCCAAGAATATTGGCGGCTTACCTAGCCCTTCCAATTTGATCTTCGGAGTTGAAGTGTGCATTTGTAAAGTGTCGGTAATTAGGGGGCAAGGGCATTATTCATTGGACCAGGCAGAACTCATGAGATCAAGGGGTTAACTTGCTCTGCAAGTTCTCTCAAGTTGCTTCGAATGTTGTAACTGTGAAGGTGGCATGTTCCATGATAGCTTGGAGGCCTTTGCAGCAAGAGGAGCAATGGTTGATCTTCAAATTACCTATTCTCGTGGACCCTCAGTATGTTGTTGGATATTTTTAGAACCTCCTTTGTTCAAAAGGTCTCTCTTTTTGACGTTTCCTGCAGAGCAAGAACATAGCGGGTGGTGCCTTGATTGCGGACAAAGCGCAAGGATTTCAGCGACCGTGGGAATGGAAGACTTTTGAAACTAAAGGATTTCAGCCTCAGACTGGGTCTCCAAATCGAACGTGTTTGTTGGCACATTCCCGACTCGCAATCCAATCGGTCGACATCCATGTGGCGTCGATCTGTCGAGCTCACCGAAGCACGAATAGAATCAGACCATTGCAGTCCAGCATCCAACATGTTTGTCCTGTTTGGTTGAGCGGACAAGTGATAGATAGTGATAGTGCCTGGCGATAAAGCTCGGAGCTGCCACCTTAAGTTGCCCAAGTCTTCGGCACGCTGCACAGAAAGCACGTATCACGGGGACGTGCACGGAGCTGAGCACTACCTTGGACTTGGTTTTGGAATGTAGATTCAGAACGAGCTCACTCTCAAACACAAAGCAAATATGAAGCAAAGCTTTATGATCAGGAATTATTGAATTTGTGTGCTAAGGCGTTGTTCAAGGCACTCAATGCCTAAGAAAGTTTCGGGTAATTTTATAGATCTATATATTGATGTTTGCAGATTATGATGTTTGCAGATTACGAACTTATTTATTTGCAAAAGCATAGAGTAAGTATAACACTTCAAGCTATCCAACCATATATATATATATAGATGTGCTTAATATCAAATATTATATCAGATAGTTCATGATTATCATAAGTGAAAGTAATCCAGAACACTTTTATATAAAATCCTTTATTAAACTCGTACCAAAAATGCAAAAAACCTCCAGATCGAAGGGTCTTCCTTTTCCCCTACAAAAACCTTCATTAGAATAGTGATTCTTCAGTAGACTAACAGCTAAAGCTTTCGAAAGGTGATGTCGCTGTGCCATGCGGTGTTGCATGACCTCGGTGGCAAGTGCGTTTGCGTGAGTCCGGGCCATTGGGGGAAGGAAAGCCTGCTGGTGTAAGCGCGGCGTGTCATGGTGGATAGACAGGTCGGACAGAGGTGGGCAGTTACGGTTGTTGTTGGAACCTAATAAGAAAAACTCTCCAAAGTCGGCCATGTTGGTAGTTTAGTAGCGGCTTGAAAGGGCGGTAATTTAGAAACAAATATAAACCGTATTTAAGGGGATCCGACATGACTTTTTTAATAGGGGTCCGTTTTTTAATAGGTACTCGAGATTAAATGTGTGGTTTTATGTTTTATATGTTTATTTCCGCTGAAATTATATGTGTATATATACAGGTATACATATATATATATACACACACGTGAACATAGCTTTTCACACATCACACATGACACACATATATTTAGAACATGTTCTTTGGAGCTAAGTTGGACCAAGTGAGGTCCAACACGGTGTTGCCAAGCGGTGTGGAGGGGAGTAGCATCGCACTAGCAGCATCCAGACAAAAAAGTCGAGAAGGGATCGGGCGAAGCGATGTGGACCTTCCAGACCTTTTGTGGACCGATTGTATTCTTGTCATTGTTATTAGTTCCTTTTTTACCAGGGGGGGTAGGCTGCTAGAGGTAGGTAGGTAGTAGCTAGACAAAGCTAGTCATAGCTAGGTAGCACCGACAGGATGTAGGATAGTTCGCACGATTTGGTTCCTAGATGTTTAGGGAAACTTAGCATCGTTGGCATGACTTGCTGAAGAAAAACGTCTTCTAAATTGTCACATCTGGTCACATGGGAACTTTTCTGGCGAAAGGATATCGTTTGATAGGGTGGAGCAATGCCCATCACAACGGTCTTGTTTGAACGTCAGCTGCACATTGTACAGGCTTAAAGGGACATAATTCACGATCAACATTGAAATACGGACGGTTAGAAGATGCTGACAGACGGTGTAATAACAATGCAAACGGATAGATGAGAATGTGTTCCACTCTAGGCCCGTGCTTCTGGTTCCAGAGGCTGTGAGTTAAGGCAGAGTGGGGTTGCGGTATAGACTTTCGACACAGAGACTGTGAGTTAAGGGCCCTTCGGGGGGCGACTCTTGTGGAACTTGTGGTGATGGTGATCCAGTGATATTAGCGAAATAATATGACATAATGTTGGTTGGATAATAATACAGTCTCTTTGAACCTCAGGTACGCGGTGTGCAGGTCTCAGGTTGGAAAAGGAGGCGGTTGAAAGATTGCCTAGCTTCTCAACATGTTTTGTGACCGACGGCGTCAAAAAAAAATGGAAAACCGCTGGTGACAGCAAGGACATGGAAAACAAGTGCACATGGGCAAAATCTGGAAAGCACCACAGCTTTCACTCGGCTCCATAAGACTGACGTCCCATACCTGGGACCTTTTCGTCTACGGTTCCGCGCAAATCTGATTCGATCATGAAAACGAATGGTGACGCATTGACGCAAACCTCGCGCATATATGAATTCGATTCCGAGATAGCTTTCCGACCTGGCAGATACAGAAAGAATCAAGAGGATCGGACGGTGTTTTGTGTTGATGCCCTAGTGCATAATGGAAACAAGTTTGGCAAAGTAATGCCAATGGCCGTATCGAAAGTGGTTACCACGATCTCTTTGAAAGTCAGCTGCGCGCTATGTAGGCCTCAGATGTCATGATGCGTGATCTAGACTTGGACAAGGTGCGGTTAGAAGACGACCAGCCCCTTTTCGCGTTCTACCAGCCAGTGTAAGACAAATGCTGGGGATAAAGGACCGGACAGAAAAAGGAACCTGAACAACATGTCAGAATACGTGCCACACCTTTAACTTGGCTCCATGAGCTTGGGTACAAATTGACAATAATTGGTTCTACTGTGTTGGCTTCTTCCTCAGATTCCGGTCCGGTACATAAATACACGCGGCGCAGGCGGTCTTCAGCGAGAAGCGCACGGAGTATAAGCTAAAATGATCCAAAATGCAAGTGATTGTATTGCTTGATGTTACAGAAGGTACAGTCAAATTGTTGCAACCGTGCGTTTTTGATGGAGGGGTTGCGCATCAACGATTGAATTGGAAGAAATACTCTTAAAAGCGGATTTGGTACTTGTTTCTCGGTAATGCAACTTGAAAGATTGTTCAAATTTACAATTGGTAATACGTACGTAATTAGTTATGTGCTAGTAAAGATAATGCTTTTGCTGAAGATTTCTTGAGTTACTAAAAACCGTTAATGTTAAACTCCGGGTTGCGTTCAACATGTTTGGTGTTTGATTATTTGTACATTCAAAGGTTTTGTTACATTAGGTGCCATGTATGCTTTGATAATTTGTTAGTAGTTCATCAAGTTGCACATGTATGTTTATGCCTAGGGACTGAACACCGGGCCCACTTTTCTGACATTTTTGGACTCCACGACGCTCGGTCATGTCATCGCATGGTGTTGGGGGGGTGGGAGGGTGGGGTGAGGATCAAATTCCCCGCAGTGGAGCGTGTAGTGCATAGTATCCCTGGATTCAACTCACAGTCCAACAAGGTTCACAAGAGCGAGTGGGCGAAGGCGATCGAGCGGCTGTTTTCACACTCACATACCTTGAGCCAAATGTTATGGCATGTCAATGCATTGCGTAAGAGCATATCGCAAGATACTGTAACCAAGTTGAAGCAATAGCGTAAACGGTAGCCCAAAAACAGAAAACAGGGGGGGGCGCTGTAATTTCGTTGTTTTCACATACGTCTCATGAGCGCGAAGGCTCAAGACGTAGCCACGGTGTGCGCTTTAGTTTTGTTGTTTCGGTTGTCGGGTGTTCCTGTCCTCCTCGTTTTTGTGTTTTCTTCCTTTGTGGTGCGTCAGCCCTTTTTCTTTAGACCAGTACGTAGACGGCTTAACTCGTGATTGTTCTGACCCTTGAGTTTCTTTTGTTCACGAAACAGGTTTGGGTTCAGATCGTGGCTGGGTAAACTGGGAGCAGGTGTTAGAAACTCGTTTTTCGTTGTTCTCACTTTGGTGCAATGTGTGTTTGAGGTTTTCTTTTTCGAAAAACAGAAACTAAGTCCTTTTCTGTTGGTGACTGTTGATGTTGAGTTGGCGTTTGTTGCGTAGTTGTATCAGCTCCATGTCGGATGGGTGCGCCGCCGCTGATTTGCTCGACAATGGCATCGATGAAAATGACTTGCACACGGAGCCTGCCTGGGGACAGCTAGTTACACAAAAAGCAGGCAACTTGAGGCGTCGCGAAAAGGACGTTTTTTATTTAGGCAAAACGCATGACAAAGCACTGCGTTTACCAATGAATTTGACATGAGAACCTGCAAAAGAGGGTACGGTTTCCAATCCGTACGGATGTTTATGTCCTTCAATTTAGGACTATTCATCCGTTTACCAGGCCAGATAGGAGACCAAAACCAATGTTTTGAATTATTAGACAGTATATGCATATTATCTCATTTGTTATATGTTTTTTGTACTTGCTGAATATTTGTTTTTATATTATGAGTATTGGTTTTGACTGGATGCGCACGCGTTCTTGCTGGCTGCAATCCTCCATCGTGCACCTTGGTAATAACTTTATCCAGCCCTGTGGGCACCCAGTAGTGTGTCGCACCCAGTAGTTTCCAAGAACGGATCGAGATATACCTTGGCTAATTGAAAGAAAACCAACTATGTCCTCATATCATGCAGGGCACTCCCAGGAATTTACATGGTTTGGGGCACTGAATTCAACTACAGTCATTGGTTCAGTGAAGGCGACGTGTCACCCTGGCGATGTTTCATGACTTGCTATTTTTCAAACCGCGGAAGAAAACATGTTGTTTTTGGGAGGCAAAAAATCATGTTGGTGAGGGATTATTCTTAGTTGTACGTTGTGAGTCATTGTGTTTGAGCTTGGCCTGGCAGGTATTAGCTACACATAGATGCTCCGACCATTGTGAGGGCATGCTGCAAACAGTCCAAAATGTTGGTCAGATACAGTTTCACTGGCAGTCTGCGCGGGGATGTCAAAGGACACGATCGAGAATTTTCCGTCAATTGTTGGCTCAGGGCTCCCTTGGATCACTGATCATGTGGTCATGGCTGACTTCCTTGCCGTCGTGCCTAAGGCACCACAGAAGGAATTGCAGCCAGCTGGGGTGCTTGATGATGATGCACGGCCGAGGTCATTCATTGTAAATGTTCCGAGTGCTGGATTCTTCCGGTTGGAATGAACTTACAATAAGGCCTGTTTTCAATCTCTCCAAATCACTGCTGTCGCCAGGTTCAACGTCGGCGTGCCGAATCCGATGTATTTGAGCAGCGTCTCGGCGCCTTCAACTCCAGCGATGCCTTCGACTTCCCCACCTACAAGTCCGTTGGAAGGGGATTGCGAGAGCGAACGCGATGATGTGGAAGACCGCAGGATCTCTGCTCCGCAAATGCACGAGCCTGGAGCTGCCAATCGTCGATTGAGCATTAGCGGCCTCATGCCCTCATATGGAGCTGGCTCGGTTATGGACACTCTAGGGCAGCGGCAAATCAGCAAAAACTCGCAGACTTTTGGATTGCATTATTAAAAAAAAAAGTTTGTGGGATTCGGTTGGTACATGCCAATTCTTTTTTACAAGAGGTCCTGTCCTGCTTTCCTGCGGCATTTTCCTGTCATTTGCCAGGGATTGACGGATATTTTAGATCAGCTCCCTTTTGAAAGGCACTAGCTTCCTCCGGCTCAACATTCGTCGACGTTGACATGGAAAAAGCATGAAAAAGCTATTCTTTGTTCATGTTTCAATGGGGTGAACTGAGGATCCGGCCCAGCACCTATGCAGTTTCAAAGACACTGAAGAAGAGCCAAGGAGATTCTTCTGAAAGGATAAGTTTTCAAGAAGGAGCTGCCTGGCATGAATGCTATCCCTCCTTATGTTAGAGTTCTCGCTCGGATTCATTCTAGGAGCGTCCTTGATGGTCCTTGGCTCGCTTCCTCACTTTGGTGCACAAGTTCCATTCTTCAAACTGAACCCTGCCTTACCCTGCCGATAAAGCGGCGCCACTTCACAGGAGATGGAGCAAACCCCAAAACGGATCAAAACCAAATGAACCAGCTGGAAACACGAGTTTGGGAGTACATTTGCATCACCCAGGTCGAGCCTTCGATGCAAATGTATTCGGAGGACCATTGTATTGATGGTCCAAGTTCAGCTTGGCGTAGGACGACTTCGGTGAAGCTCTTGATGAGTATTATTGTCCTTCCGCCGATGCTGTCATTTTCCGTCCTTTTCCTGCCACTCACTGCACCAGAGAAGGGCTTCCATCAAAATTGGGTCTTCAACTACTTGGCGCACCCTGCCCTCAATTACGTGGTTTGCCGTGCAGAGTTGGAAATTGGCCTTCGTCGACCGCTGGCACCCTCTGACAGACCACGTATTGCCTGGGTCACGCGTTGGTGTCCACTGATTGGCTGCGTTGCAACTCGGCATGATTGCAAATCCAATGAAAGGCCCCATGAACGCCATAAATGGATAGGTGGTAAATACATGTCTTTCGTTTTTATTCGACGTCAATCCTTGCAAACCTTATAGTTGGCAGCAACCTCCTACTGTTTGTGCCACGCAACCACCTTTTTTTGGGCGGAACGCCTTCTCCGTTCCACGTCTTTCCTCCGTGGTTTCGGGACATCAACGATACGTGTTCGATTCGCACCTCAATTTCTGCCGCATCGGTTTTGGGCACCTAATCCAAAGCAGTCCAGGCAGCCGTCAGCCTGGCACGACTGCCAGATTAACCAACAAAGCGCCGTCGTTCTGGTCACGACTTTGAGATCTAATTTCTGAATCCAAGAACCCTTGACAGTCGTCAACTGGCTGATGTGGAAAAGTGTCTCGCTCGGAAGTGCGACTTCAACCGGTTATCAGTGATGTGGGATTTGGATGTGCAAAGATGGGATGGAATAAAAGAGGGCGTCGACAAATTCCAGACCCTGGAAAATCCTGGTTGCTCTTGGAGGTGCTTGTCCCCACCTGTCAGGTGAGGGTTGTTAGATTCTTATGTCAGCTGCCTTGCGTCCTCTCCTCCTCCTTCTTCTCCTTCTCGCCTCCTCAACTGCAAGTGTAGGACGGCAGTGTTGCCCACCGGACCTCAACCGCCAGCTCCCGACGCAGTATTCTCCGCCGGACCTCAACACCCAGCTCCCGACGGCAGTGTTCCCCGCCGGACCTCAACCACCGTCACCAAGCACAACACAAAACGAGAAAGACAGATCCACAACACACAACCACCACAGCACACTACCACAAACACAACTACAAAGACACAATTACAACAGACACAGCCACAAAGACAAAGACACATTCATAGCACATTAGCATAGCACATTAGCATATGTTGCAGTATATGTCAAAGAAAATGTTTCTGCTGTGTGTCCTGCACACTTGTTCGTTTGGCAAGCGGCTTATCATACACCTTCATACACTCAACATGTTTCTCATTCTAACACCAGTGTGACGAGCAGTTCAAAGCGCCAGTGTGTCAGTGCAATCGGGTGACCTTAGAGCGCTGGACAGAGGCAGGATGCGACAGAAGAAGTGTGCGACTTCATGATTATGATGGATTGGTAGACAGCCAGCACGGAGAGAGAGGGAGAGAGATAGATAGATAGGCAGCTAGATAGGCAGGTAAAAAGCCAGTCCAGTCATGGGAACAATACATTGAAATACATTGAATGGTTCCAGGTTGCCTGCCAAGGGTGTGGCAGGCGTGCAGATGGGGTGGAACTAACACGGTGTTGAACAAATGCGCAGGACAGGACAAGAGAGCACAGTGTGTTGGAGTTTGAATTTAGCAGCAGGTTTTGCAGTGACAGCTGCTCAGTGCAGGGAGTACTTTCTTCGATAAGGAGCCTCCCTCGATGGGAAGGGACCGTCTTTAGGGTCGTTCATCGCTGGCGCTGTTTGAGTCTTCACAAAGATTCTTGATATAAGTTTGCAGAGAGAGGGGGGACCCCCAAATAGATAGATAAGTAGATCTCCACCAAGAATATAATGGAAACCGTTTCTAATCCAGGTGTGTGAGTCTCCAAGACCGATGAGCTGTTGAATTTCCATCATGCGTCCAACAGCCCCGGCTTGGATGCGTCGAAAGAAGTGGTTGATCACCTATCAATGTCGCGCGCTATGTGCGGCACGGATTTAAAACTTAAATACGATCTAAACATATAGGCAACTTGCGGACCTTTTTTGGTCAGAGCTCAGCGTAAGGCAACATCCACATGCCATGGAGGTGTGTTCATGGGTCATAGTCATCGTTTTGCGCAGGTTTTCGCATGACCATTTATATCGATATACATATATATATATATATATATTTGTATTTATACTTGTGGTTGTGCAAACCATGCTTCCATCAGCTTTCAAACCAGCATGAAACCATGCACTTCGCTCATGGCTCAAGAAATGTCCGTTCGAGGGCGACATGTTTTCGCTCTAACATCAGGTTATGAGCCCAAGTCCACCTCATTTTTGAGTTGTTGGCTCCCATGTCGGATTTCATGCGCCGGCGCCGCGCCTCGAGAGATCGACCTGAGAAGGTCAAGGATCCTCATGACCGACCTGGTCAATTGAGGGTCGGAGCGGCAGACGAAAGGCTGGACTCCCTCCTTGAAGAGGAAGCCAGGACTGCGAGAGCATCATCCATGCCACCCAGATCTGCAGCTGTGCGGCGGCTGGCGGCCGATGCTCGCGGCGATGCACGGGCGACTTCTTCGACAACAGCAGCAACTCAGGATCGAAGCCGGGCGGATAGAAACTCGGCTCAAGAGGGTGGCAACGGTTGGAGGTTGGCTCCAGGGCAAGATGGGTGGTCAGAGACGGTGCGGCAATCCCTAGAAGTGTTGCAAAGGGCTTTCGGTCCTGCCGGACAAGGGTCGGGAACCTACACGGCACCTCCACCATCACAGAGCCTGTTGGGACCACTCTTTCAAGAACCACCTCATGGGGGGCAAGTGGGCATGATGTCATCGCCTCAACTACCAGTGCATCCTGGGGGAGAAAACACTGGGCAAAGCGGTGGCCTTGGTCCGCGGCCTCGAGATCTTGACCCTTACTTCATTTCCACACCTCCTCAACAGAGTCAGGGCAATGTCAATCCTTTTTGGAGTGACCCTGGTCGAAGAGAGGCACCAGGAAGTCGCACTGAGCCGGAACAGCCCCGACCTGGAGATAGAAGGAGTCCAACGCAGCAAGAAGTTGAAGCAGTTCGAGAAAGAGTTCTGCGAGAGGCGGAGGAGCGCTTTGCCAAGGAGATTCGCAAGATCTCTGGTGGAGGTGACTCGGCTTCCTTTGAGTCAGCGACAAGCGCTGGGGGTGAACGGGTTCCAACCTACGACAAGCCGAGTAGGGTGGATGCAGGTATTGAAGTTCCTCCAGGGTTGACCGGGGCACCACTCAAGGGCGAACCACAGACCAACCAAATTGCGGTCCCAGAAACTGTTCGAAGTTTGGAGCTGCCGGCGCTACCTCATCCAGCAGTGGAAGGTGCAGCACTGCAGTTTGGCGATTGGTTGGTGCTGGTCTACCCCCTGATGTCGGACCTGTCGGCAACGTCTCAGCAGTGGTGGGAAGGAAGCCTGGCCGCAGCGAGACGACTGTATGAGCAATGGTTGGTGGCATCCCCATTGGACAGGTTGAGACTTCGGCCCACGGAAGCTAGGGTGGATCCACTTCATCTCAGGGTGGAGCAGCGAGGAGTGGCCATGTTGATCGGCGTGCTGCCAGAGCAGTTGAGGAGGGACATCATTTCTGCAGGAAGTCCCTCGACGATCAGCATCTTGTTCAGGCTCCACGTGGTGTTCCAGCCGGGAGGAGGTGCTGAGAGGACGATTTTGTTGAAGAGTTTGACGGAGGTCAAGGTGAGCAACAATGTTCCGGACTTGCTGGTCACAATGCGTCAATGGCGACGCTGGCTGCAACGAGCTGAGGATTTAACTCTGACGCTCCCAGATCCAGTCATTTTGATGCAGGTGCTTGGGAAGGTGATGGACTCAGTGTCGAAGCTGGGAGGCAGTCAGATGGCCTACAGAATTTCGACAGTTCGCCAGGAGTTGATGGTAGATCAAAGACCAGAGCTCAGAGCGATCAAAGATCTTGGTGAGTACCTTCAGGCAGAACTGGAGGATTTGTCGCTCATGTCATCGGTGCCCAGGAGCTCTTCGGCAACGGCATCTGGAGGCCAATCCTCAGGGACTCAGGCATTGGCAGTGAAGGCTCTCCAGACAACGTCAGCGGTGGAGGAGAGGCCAAAGATGGCATGTAAGTTTTGGGGCACCACTCAAGGGTGTCGAAGGGGTGAGCAGTGCACCTATGCCCATAGTTGGGACAATATGGAGAAGCAGAATCGGTGCTTCGTCTGTTCAGGTGAGAACCACTTTGCCAAGGACTGTCCAACCAAGAAGCCTAAGGACTCAAAGCGAGTGGCGAAGATAAGAGGCTCGCAAGGGGTCAAGGAGGCCGGGTTGAAGGAGTCGGAGGGGGTGGAAGAAGTAAAAAAGGAGGATGAAGTTACCACGACTACTTCCAAGTCGAGTCAGGGGTCCTTGAAGAGCTCGTCGGCATCCGGGAGTCGGGAGATGGTGAAGGAAGGGAGTGCGGGTGGTGGAGCTCCGTCGGGAGGGGCAGATGCCACGACGGCTCTCATCTCGGAAGCGACCACGCTGCTGAAGTCGCTTCGATCGCTCAAGGCCTGTAAGGTCAAACAGGTGCTACATCCAGCAGTCGGCCGAGAAGAGCAGGTGGCATTGTTGGATGGAGGTGCAACACATCCGCTGAGGACGGCGGCTCCGGGTGAGAGAGATCACCTGGAACCAATACAGGTTGAGTTAGCTCATGGGTCAACAACCCTGTACCGAAAGGAGAACTGCAGCACACTACTTTCTCTGGATGAGGTGGAGCCAATAATCCCATTGAGTTTGTTGGTGCAGCATGGATTCCAAATCCAGTGGGCAAAGGATGGGAGCACCATCAAGCATCCAAGACAAGGTCCAATTCCATGCTGGCTGCGGGGGGGTTGTCCTGTGATGAATCGCCGACAGGCGTTGGAGATGCTCAGAGAGTTTGAGGAGATGGAGCAAGGTCGAGTGGACATTGAGAAGGAGGACATCGAGTGGTGGATTCAGAACATGCCAGAATTCCCCAGGGAGCTTTTGACCTACATGAAGGGCCAATTGTGGAATCCATTCAGGGGAAGAGTTGCCTTGGAACCGGAGACAGAGGAGATCTCACCAAACAGCGAAGGGTGTAGTGGTGCACCTGTTCTCGGGCGCGAACCTGACTCGCTGGAAGAAGACCCTGCCTTCAGGCTATGTTTGGCTGTTCCTGGATACGCAGCTTGGCTCCCGCTTTGATTTGCACTCACCGCCCATCTGGGGATATTTGTGCTCACTGGCTAAGCAAGGTCAGATTCGAGTTGTTTTGGGTGGCCCACCATGTCGAACAACCTCAAGGCTCCGCAACAAGGGACCGCCGGGTCCGCGAAGGGTTCGAGGGCGAGGACATGAGAGATGGGGCATCTCGCAACTGTCAGAGCAGGAAATCCAGATGACAAACCATGATTCGGCTTTGGTGCTCAAGCAGGCTGGCCTTTGGAAGATGTGTCAACAGAGCCCGAAGAGAAGGTTCACTACAGGTTTCTTGTTGGAGAGCCCTCAAGATCCTGCAACATACTTGGACACGCCTGAGGGTCAGGAATCTCCGTCTTTCTTTGAATGGCCTCAACTACAACAGCTGTTGGAGGAGGATGAGAATATGAGAATGGTTTGCTTCGACCAAGGAGCGACTGGTCATTGCAGGAGAAAACCCACAGGACTGTTGACCAACCTACCTATGATGGAGCAGCTGGAACACTGCAAGGGGGGAGGAGCAACTGATCCAATTGGTGGGGAGCTTAGTCAGAGAATGGCAGCATCGAGGAGCTGGTCGGAATGGTCGCCGGGCTTTGTTCGTGCCATCCAGTACTCTCTGAAGGAGATGCTCAACGAGGACGATGACCCTGTCCAGGTGGCGAAATTAGACCTGGATCAATGGCGACGACATGTGAGGATGCAGCATGTGCCGTTTAGACGAGACTGCCGTGCTTGCGTCGAAGCGATGGGCACACAACATCCCCATCGGAGATCCAAGACAGCTTCTGCGGCCTTCACCCTGGCCATTGACATCATCGGTCCGTTCACGTCGGTCAAGGACCTTGCTACTGGAAGGATGGCCCGCTACGCATTGCTGGGAACTGTTCCAATTCCAGTTCCAGATCAGCTACCCAGTGCCCCGGAGGTAGAGACCTTGGAGGAGGAGCACCTGGAGGGGATTGAGCCGGTTGAAGGCTTAGATGAAGAAGAAGAAGTTGGAGACCAAGATCCGAGTCCCGGTGACGATGAAGAGGTCATGGGAGAGGCCATGGAGGAGAGTGAGGAGCCAGTGGAGCAGGTGGATCTCGAAGCGATTCAAGAGCTGAAGCGACCTCACGAGCTCCAGAACATCACGATGATAGAGATCTTAGAGGATCGAAGTGTTACGTCGCTGCTAGCGGGACTGTCACGACTACATGCTCGCTTTCGCTGTATGGGCATCAATTTGATGAGGCTTCACAGCGATCGAGAAAAAGGACTGCTTTCAAGAAGGGTGGCAACATGGTGTGGTCACAGACACATGACCCACACCTTCACACAAGGTGATGATCCCCAAAGCAATGGCAGAGCAGAAGCTGAAGTGCAACAAGTGAAGCGTCGGCTCAGGTTGATCCTTCACCAATCCCAGGTGGAACCTGATCTATGGCCTGGAGCGATTCGACATGCAGCGGAGGAACGGTGCCGTCAGCAACTCCAGCACCTTGGCATTGCAGTTCAACCAATGCATCGCTTCGGGGCCATGGTTGCAGTTCGATCCAAAAGATGGCACAAGGCAGGACAGATTGCAAATCCCTTCGTGTCCATGCAACTGGTAGGTCCAAGCCCATTGATGACAAGTGGCTGGGTGGTGAGACGAAACAACAAAGTCCAACATGTCAGGGCGGCAATCCAACCAGTACCTGAAGCAGATCAGGCCATCCTGGAACTACAGGCGATTGATGCAGAGGAGGTCAAGTATAGAAGAACTGGCAAGCAGCGGTTGGACCCTCATCCACTTGAAGATGCAATTCCACGGCTGTATGAGTCAGTGGAGCATGCAGCAAGGCCTGTCCTGGCAGCGTTGACACACTTCAGGACAAGGGGGGGACCTCAGCCAAGGAAGAGACCTTCTTTCTGCAACCTGATCCTGGCACAAGAGAGGAAGAGCCAACTCAGGAGATGAAGGAATGCCCAGATTGCGGCCTGTTGCAGGAGCGAGGAAAACCTCAAGAACAGGGTCTACATCGAGAAGATCGAGGAGGTCCCTGTGGGTTTTGCGGGTGTCAGGAGGTGGGATGTGGAGTGAGATGGGAGGAGACACAGGTTCCGGGGGAGGAGATGTGTGACCAGGAAGCCTGCTCATGGACCCAAGCCCATCAATGGTATGAAGATGACCTGCAAAGTCATTGGGTTCTTAAGAAGATGTGGCTGGAGCAGTTGAACGTGACTCCAATGGGCCCAGATCAAGGTAGAGAACATGGCCAATGGCTGCAGGAGCTGGAAGAGAAACTTCGGGTTCAGGAGGAGTGCCTCAGCAAGCAGCATCAGGCTTTGGAGGCATGGAGGTTGGCAGCATTGAATGGTGGTCAAGATGAAGAGAAACCACCACTGGTTCTCCAGACCTACGCGGTCCCATTGGCTCAGGTGAGGAGAGAACTTCACAAGTGGGTGGAGCCTTTCAGAGATGAGTATACTTCTTTGTCCCAGACAACTCAGGCGATTCTTCCAACCACAGAGGAGGCCTTGAAGCTGGATCCTCGTTACCCCGACAGAGAAGAAGCTCCAGCGATGCTGGTTCCCACGGTGAAGAGCCCTCATGGTCGCCACAGGGCAAGGGTGGTCATTTGTGGAAATCACCTCACTCGTTCTCAAGCCGAGGAGAAGGTGCTGAGTCCTTTGGAAGCACCAGCGTCAACTTCGCCTTTTGCGCTCTATGCAGGGGGAGCAGATGCCACAGTGCTTAGAGCACTGTTGAGGAAAAGTGCTCTGGAAGGGTGGTCGACGGCCAGCCTGGACGTGAAAACAGCGTTCTTGCTCGCACCTCGACGAGATGCATCGCGACGACTGCTCATCACTCGCCCACCGCGGGTGTTGATCGAGGCTGGAGTATGCCAACCAGGTGAAATTTGGGAGGTCAAGAACTCCTTGTACGGGTTGCAAGAAGCACCAATCAATTGGGCGCTTTTCCGGGACGAAGAGATGGCTCGATTCCGGTGGGAGGACAATGGAGTGGGCTGGCGTTTGCTGAGGACCCAAGAACCGAACCTGTGGAAAGTGGTGCTGGAAAACCCAGAGAGGGTGAACATGCCGGACAAGGTCTACGCCTTTGTGGCAGTGTATGTTGATGACATTCTAGTTACTGGGGAAGATGTTGTGGCTCGATCAACTATTCGGAGGTTTCAAGATCAGTGGAAGTGTTCATCTCCGGAGTGGCTGTCACAGCACCACACCCTGAAGTTCTGTGGATTTGAGGTCTCTCAGGATCCTCGGGGAGTTCGTCTTCACCAGAGCGCCTACCTGAAGGATCTGTTGGCAAGGTATCCTGATTTGAAGACGGCACCAAGTCCACTGCCAGGTTGCCTGGATGATTCTGATGAGCCGGACCCTGATATTCAGGAAGTGCGACGGGCCCAGACACTGGTGGGGGAGCTTCTTTGGCTCGGGTGGATATCTCCTATGCGGTTTCTTGGCTGGGAAGGCATGTGGCTCGCTGTCCAGTTCGGGTTCAGAGGTATGGGAAACAGGTGTTGGGCTTCTTACAGGGCACCTTGGACTATGGCCTTTTGTACACTCACCATCCCAAGGGAGAACAGGATCCTGCGGAGGAAAGGGGCATCCACATGTACTCTGATGCCTCATTTGGTCCACCTGGGTCGCGAGGGCATCAGGGATTGATGGCGGTGTACTCTGGGGCCTTGATCCAATGGGAGAGCAAACAACAGCCATTTGGAACCCTCTCAAGCTCAGAAGCAGAACTCATGGGGTATACAGACGCCCTCACGATGGGCGAATCTTGCGCAACCATTGCAGCCATCCTGGAGAGTGGTGATGGAAACGAGGCAGTGGATTGTGTACTTCATGGTGATTCTCAGTCAGGCATCCGCATTTTGCAATCGCCCGACGGCCCGTGGAGGACGCGGCATTTGAGGCTGAGGAGCTTTGTGTTGAGGGAGAGGATTCGCACCGGTTGTTGGCGAGCAAAGCATGAGCCTGGAGCATCCTTGTCGGTGGACCTGCTAACGAAGTCAATAGTCAGTCCAGCAGCATGGTCAAGATTTTGTGAGTTCACGGGCTTGGGTGTGGGAGCTTCTATTGACCTCAACAACCAAGAGAACAGCTCACGTCTGAAGAAGCTGGTGGCACTTCTGAGTGGGCTGATAGGTGTAGCTTGTTGGCAGCCAGTGCAAGAGCTTGCGAAGGTTGCCAAGTGTGTCACTGTAGCTGCGGTAGCTGCTAGTATAGCATGTTTGATGGGAGGGAAAGGGAGAGAAGACCTTTCAAGAGATTGCAACCCGGCACTTGCTTGGACCAAGGCATCCAAAGAGAGCAGTGTCGAAAAAAGAAAGATTCAAGATGGGACAAGGGAAGATGAACCTGTCCTCACCATCGGACGCGACACTAGCCCCACGGGCTCCTCCGGCCGCGATCGATCGTGCAAGCCATGGATGCAGCAGCCGCCTCACTTGAGTGCTCTGAGGGCTCCGGTGCGGCATGTGGGCTTGGGCACCGACTTGCCTTGGGAGCTGATGATCGAGATTTCAATCACCGCCGACCGGAAACGATCGGTGGGAGTGCCTTGGTGTGGGATTGGGTGGAGGTGAATGGTGGGTGAGGGTTCTCAAGAAGTCCAGGGTCCGAGCATACCATCCACTACACAGAGGCACACCAATGTCAATCGGCAGCTTGTCTGCCACCCGGGTCACAGTGACCTTTTCTCGGGGAAATCCCCGCGAAGTGTGGAGGAGGACGGTCGTCACTGACGACTGGATTGAGAATCGAAATTGTGATGTCCACGGCATCTACGAGTGGTGTGGATCTTCCTTTTTCTATGTGAAGTTTGGGCCTTCGCGTGAGGGAGGCTCAGAAACCCAAGAACGGCATGGTTTTTCTCCAGGGCCAATACCTTCGCCTGGATCGGTGGCTCCAACTGGTGGCTATGGCAGCTTTCATCCTGGAGCATCCAGAGCAGCACAGCGGGGTCAAGCGGCCCTACCAAGAGATGAGCAGCGGGAGATAGGACGAGGTTGTGACGAAGGCACCACCTATGATGGAACGGGGTTCAGTGCACGAGGCAGTGACTTCATCGAGGGTGGCAGGATGACGGGCTATGATCTCCGCCTGCATGGATGCGGACGAAGGGGTGAGGTCGATCTTGACCCTGGCCGAGAAGCGAGGGAGCAAGCACAAGCCTCTGAGGATTCACTTCCGCCAGAGGCGGACCAGCTGCCGATTTGGATGGGCATTGCTACTGAGGTGGGACCACCACCGGGCCTGGGAGATCCCGACGATTCTACGTCGGATGGCAGCTTTTGTAGAGTGGACTGTAGATGAAAAACCTACGGTGCCGCAGATGACAGCGATGCTGTCAGGGGGAGTGTGGTTGTGCAAACCATGCTTCCATCAGCTTTCAAACCAGCATGAAACCATGCACTTCGCTCATGGCTCAAGAAATGTCCGTTCGAGGGCGACATGTTTTCGCTCTAACATCAAGAACAAATGATCTCGTTAACTAACAACAGGTCATGGGACTATTAACACCCAACCCCAATTTGAATCCCTCCCAATCCACCTGGCACTTACATCGCTTCGCAATGTTTTGCCAATCCAGTCGAGTTTCTGAGCCCACAGGAACTGAGTGCTGATGCGAACTTGTCCAGGCTTTTCGTGCCTTGACTGGATTCGGTGACCGCAGAAAGTAAGACTGGTGGCTCTTTCAGGTCTTTGCAAGATTTACCTGTGGAGGAATATGAATCTCCCGAAAACTAACATGGACCCTGACAATGGCACCCTGAAAGACTGTCTTCCTCTACGATCCGTGTTAGTTTTGAGCAGGGTAGAGGCTACCGATCAGATGCAAGCTCCTTTTGTCGGACATCATTCTACATGATGTCGCAGACATCATTTCGAAACGGCTTTGAAGCCTCGAACCTGGTACTCGTGTGTTCGGCAGCTTCACCAATATTCATAAGGATCAATCCGATAGAAACGGCTTGAAATTGAAATCTTTGTATAACCCAATCAACATGATAATATAGAACGATATGAATCAATCCGAAAACACCCCACCCATTTCCCATACTGTTTCGGGGTTGGTCCTGGGTTGGTGAAAGCATCACAGTCATGACACCAAAGGAGCTCGGTCCACAAGGTGCCTGTGTGGACGTCGCTCCACCCTTGGGACCCTCCGGAAAGCAGAGAAATAGAGAAGGAAAGACGGCTGAACAGCAGCTGCACTCCAAAAGTTACCTTCGGTGGAAATATATAAGCACTACATACAACCTCCCAAACCCGGCGCAGTGCGGGGCCACTGGGTGAAACTCCCCGTGCGCTCCATCGACCGGCCTTGGCCCTTCCTCTCCGAGGAGGAGGTCCAGTCGGCCGGCTACCGTGCCTCGGAACGCGAACGCGGCCTCCGAGAGAAGGCCCCGGATGCCCGCGGTCAAGCGGTTGGACGGGTGGTTGGACGGGTCGTCCCGGAGGAAGCCGGTTTGAGCCGGTGGTTGGGGCCTAGGCTATGGGGCCCCAAGTAGACCAGTCTACTATAGGTGGATTTTTACATTTTGTTGCATGGGTTTTTATATAATGTAACCAGAAACCTGAGGCAGATGGTTCACAGGAAGCCTGAACTGGGACCCCCTAGGACCGCAGGTCCTAGCAGATTGGAAGTAAGTGATCTTCTATCCCTCGTTGAACGTGCTATTGACCGGCTTTTTGGGGGCCGAGCAGCTGCTTTGTCACGCTAAAACCAGTTGGCCTGGTGTTGCTTTGGTTAACGTGGCCTTGGGGAACTCATGGGTTCCTGTCATTGCCTGTCACATTTGTTGAAGTAAGTGAGCTCAGAACTCAGAACTCGCTTGGAAACTACATGACTGGTATGAGTCGTCATCCGAAAGGTCAAACAGTTTCAGCCGGGTAAATGATAGTATATATATATATATATTTTTTCAGAATTGCATGATTTAAGGCACCTAACTAAACATAACGAAACTCATGGACCATTTTAGGAGATGGATGGTGATGGTGTCTTATTGATTCTATTGGGATTTGGTCTGCAATCTTTCTATGTTTGCATTAGTTTAGTGCAATCTGAGCAATCTCAATGCAATCTCAGGGTGCCCATATTTGTACTCTCCCGTAAACTAACATTGAACCCATGAATTGACCGGTGGAAGACCATTTCCGAATACCAACCCAGTGGTCTTCAGGTTCCATGTTAAGCTGCAGGGGAGTATGTTTTATATAGTATTATAGACTAAGTCCGAGTCTCTAGAGTCTAGAGTCACATGACAAGCTTTTCACGTATGTCACCGTGACGAATTCGGCAGCAGCCGGGTCTTCCGAAGGGACCCCCACCAATCTGTGAAAAAATCATTCAAAATTCAATGCGTTCGAAGCCCCGCTTCAGTTTTTGGGCTGAAGATTTCTGTTGGTTTGCAGGTGCTTGGGAAGGTTGCCAGGGCAGGGACGACCCTCTCTTTGTTTCATGCGAAGAAGTGGTTCCCAGAAAGCAAGTCCACTTGGAACCCCGACTTGCCTCCCTCTCCGCAGGCGGAGGCAGTCTTGCAGCAAAAGGCCCACGGTGAAGTGACTGATATAGCGGCATGAGCGGCTGAAGTGGTATTTGGAAGATGGTGATCCAAGGTCCATGAATCAATTTTCCACTTCCATGATTATTTCATGGAGCGAAGTACCTTGGATGGGGAAGGCCCCAGCCACAGTTGCTTGCTCTTTTTCCTTGCATAAGTCAATAGATGTGATGATGATGTTCTTCTCATCCCCCTCCAAAACAAAAGCATCCGAACGACCCACGTAGCATCAGAGGCCAGTTCGTCGCCACGGGTTTGTTAAGACGACGGTGGAGCTCCGGTCTGCACTCCATACAGCTGACCTAGGACCCAAGCCATGCTGATTGCAACATTTATCGCACCTTTCGCAACTTGGGCCAACACCAGTGGACAGCCATGAACACGAAACTATTTGGTGATTAGGAGCTATAAAGAGCCAGTATCCATATTCCCCTTGAAACAGGGAGCCCTTTCGGAGCTACAGGCATGTCCTATAGAATCTTTCTGATACCTTGTTCTCGGTATGAAGACCTGGCGCTGAACACCTGGCTGCACCAGGCTGGCTTGATGTCCCATGAGGACTGTGACGTCGCAGCTTTTTGGGTCCGGCTCCGCTGGGGTCCGGCCGTGAGCATCCCATGACTTGGGGAGTAGGTCTGGTCAGCTGGACTGTCTTCCACTCCAAAAATTGGATTTGTTTCATGGGCTTGTTAGGCTCGGTTCCCTTCAACATGTGGGCTAGACGGCTAGACATGGCTAGACCAACGGCTTACTTAGTAGTCCCTTCAACCTCATCTCATCCAAGGCTTTGGGTCTTGACTCCCTCCTCCCTCCTCCCCTTCTTCCATCTCTTGGAGCGGCTTCCGAAACACAGTCTCGTGGAGCCTTCTAAAGCAGTTGATGGGACACCTCTTTGTTGAATTGGAAGGACCTTTTAGTTCGACCACATGATGCACTTGTTTGTCATGAGTTGAAAGTTGCTGCCAGGCTCCTAGACACTGTCAACATTTGTCAAGCATCAGCAAGAGCTAAGTGTATGGATTCATTATTGCTCGAATGCTGCTGAACTGCTGGTTGTTTGCTGTTTGCTGGTTGCTTTTCGTTGGTTCATTGCTTTGTAGTCAACAATCATGGCTTGCCGTGCTGCTCGGCTGTAGGACTCGGAGCTCTCCATGGAACACCTGCAGGAGGCCCATTTGACGGATCGCTGTGTCATTTTGGTCGGCACCTCGGAATGAAGAGATATGAAGATGCACAAGTGGTCCCACCACCAAGGCTTGGTTGCAACTTGTGGGATGCGGGAAGAGTTCATTCTTACATGTTCTTACTGGATCTTGGCTTGTTGAAAGATTTGTTACACTAGCGGGTCAGCAGGGAGTAGGAACCGACAGATGGGATAGCTGGGAAATCATGGGAGGGAAGATTCCATGGGAGGTTCTTTGCCATGTGACCCCCATCATGGTGCAAAAGAGCGGAAAGCCAACTAAAGTCCCAAAGCATCCCACAGAAGAGTCACATCAACACGTTTTCCATTGTTGAATCCAAAACCGTTTC
>CAXIVM010001896.1:0-23369 GCA_964035705.1 Porites rus | reverse complement strand
TGGAACCGAAGACAGAGGAGATCTCACCAAACAGCGAAGGGTGTAGTGGTACACCTGTTCTCGGGGGCGAACCTGACTCGCTGGAAGAAGACCCTGCCTTCAGGCTATGTTTGGCTCTTTCTGGACACGCAGCTTGGCTCCCGCTTTGACTTGCACTCACCGCCCATCTGGGGATACTTATGCTCACTGGCTAAGCAGGGTCAGATTCGAGTTGTTTTGGGTGGCCCACCATGTCGAACAACTCAAGGCTCCGCAACAAGGGACCGCCGGGTCCGCGAAGAGTTCGAGGGCGAGGACATGAAAGATGGGGCATCTCGCAGCTGTCGGAGCAGGAAACCCAGCTGACAAACCATGATTCGGCTTTGGTGCTCAAGCAGGCTGGCCTTTGGAAGATGTGTCAACAGAGCCCGAAAAGAAGGTTCACCACGGGATTTTTGTTGGAGAGCCCTCAAGATCCTGCAACATACATGGACACACCTGAAGGTCAGGAATCTCCGTCTTTCTTTGAATGGCCTCAACTACAACAGCTGTTGGAGGAGGACGAGAATATGAGAATGGTCTGCTTTGACCAAGGAGCGACTGGACATTGCAGAAGAAAACCCACAGGACTGTTGACCAACCTACCTATGATGGAGCAGCTGGAACACTGCAAGGGGGAGGAGCAACTGATCCGATTGGTGGGGAGCTTAGTCAGAGAATGGCAGCATCGAGGAGCTGGTCGGAATGGTCGCCGGGCTTTGTTCGTGCCACCCAGTATTCTCTGAAGGAGATGCTCAAGGAGGACGATGACCCCGTCCAGGTGGCGAAACTAGACCTGGATCAATGGCGACGACATGTGAGGATGCAGCATGTGCCGTTTAGACGAGACTGCCGTGCTTGCATCGAAGCGATGGGTACACAACATCCCCATCGAAGATCCAAGACAGCTTCTGCGGCCTTCACCCTGGCCATTGACATCATTGGCCCGTTCACGTCGGTCAAGGACCTTGCTACTGGAAGGATGGCCCGCTATGCATTGCTCGGAACTGTTCCAATTCCAGTTCCAGATCAGCTACCCAGTGCCCCGGAGGTAGAGACCTTGGAGGAGGAGCACCTGGAGGGGGTTGAGCCGGTTGAAGGCTTAGATGAAGAAGAAGAAGTTGGAGACCAAGATCCGGGTCCCGGTGACGATGAAGAGGTCATGGGAGAGGCCATGGAGGAGGGTGAGGAGCCAGTGGAGCAGGTGGATCTAGAGGCGATTCAAGAGCTGAAGCGACCTCACGATGATAGAGATCTTAGAGGATCGAAGTGTTACGTCGCTGCTAGCGGGACTGTCACGACTACATGCTCGCTTTCGCTGCATGGGCATCAATTTGATGAGGCTTCACAGCGATCGAGAAAAAGGGCTGCTTTCAAGAAGGGTAGCAACATGGTGTGGTCACAGACACATGACCCACACCTTCACACAAGGTGATGATCCCCAGAGCAATGGCAGAGCAGAAGCTGAAGTGCAACAAGTGAAGCGTCGGCTCAGGTTGATCCTTCACCAATCCCAGGTGGAACCTGATCTATGGCCTGGAGCGATTCGACATGCAGCTGAGGAACGGTGCCGTCAGCAACTCCAGCACCTTGGCATTGCAGTTCAACCAATGCATCGCTTCGGGGCTATGGTTGCAGTTCGATCCAAAAGATGGCACAAGGCAGGACAGATTGCAAATCCCTTCGTGTCCATGCAACTGGTAGGTCCAAGCCCATTGATGACAAGTGGCTGGGTGGTGAGACGAAACAACAAAGTCCAACATGTCAGGGCTGCAATTCAACCAGTACCTGAAGCAGATCAGGCCACCCTGGAACTGCAGGCGATTGATGCAGAGGAGGTCAAGTATAGAAGCAAGCAACGGTTGGATCCTCATCCACTGGAAGATGTCATTCCGCGGCTATATGAGCCAGTGGAGCATGCAGCAAGGCCTGTCCTGGCAGCGTTGACACACTTCCGGACAGGGGGGGGGACATCAGCCAAGGAAGGCACCTTCTTTTTGCAACCTGATCCTGGCACAAGAGAGGAAGAGCCAATTCAGGAGATGAAGGAATGTCCAGACTGCGGCCTTTTGCAGGAGAGAGGAAGACTTCAAGAACAGGGTCTACATCGAGAAGATCAAGGAGGTCCCTGTGGGTTTTGCGGGTGTCAGGAGATGGGATGGGGAGTGAGACAGGAGGAGACACAGATCCCGGGGGAGGAGATGTGTGATCAGGAAGCCTGCTCGTGGACCCAAGCCCATCAATGGTATGAAGATGACCTGCAAAGTCGAAGATGTGGCTGGAGCAGTTGAATGTGACTCCAATGGGCCCAGATCAAGGTAGAGAACATGGCCAATGGCTGCAGGAACTGGAAGAGAAACTTCGGGTGCAGGAGGAGTGCCTCAGCAAGCAGCATCAGGCGTTGGAGACCATTGGTTCTCCAGACCTACACCGTCCCACTGGCTCAGGTGAGGAGAGAACTTCACAAGTGGGTGGAGCCATTTCGAGATGAGTACACTTCTCTGTCTCAGACAACTCAGGCGATTTTTCCAACTACAGAGGAGGCCTTGAAGCTTGATCCTCGCTACCCCGACAGAGAAGAAGCTCCAGCGATGTTGGTTCCTAGAGTGAAGAGCCCTCATGGTCGCCACAGGGCAAGGGTGGTCATTTGTGGAAATCACCTCACTCGTTCTCAAGCCGAGGAGAAGGTACTGAGTCCCTTGGAGGCACCAACGTCAACTTCACCTTTTGCGCTCTATGCTGGTGGAGCAGATGCTACAGTGCTCAGAGCACTGTTGAGGAAAAGTGCTTTGGAAGGGTGGTCGACGGCCAGCCTGGACGTCAAGACCGCGTTCTTGCTAGCACCCCGACGAGATGCATCGCGACGACTGCTCATCACTCGCCCACCACGGGTGTTGATCGAAGCTGGAGTATGCCAACCAGGCGAGATTTGGGAGGTCAAGAACTCCTTGTACGGCCTGCAAGAAGCACCAATCAACTGGGCGCTTTTCCGGGACGAAGAGATGGCTCGATTCCGATGGGAGGACAATGGAGTGGGTTGGCGTTTGCTGAGGACCCAAGAGCCGAACCTGTGGAAAGTGGTGCTGGAAAACCCGGAGAAGGTGGACATGCCGGACAAGGTCTATGCCTTTGTGGCAGTGTATGTTGATGATATCCTAGTTACTGGAGAAGATGCTGTGGCTCGTTCGACTATCAGGAGGTTTCAAGATCAGTGGAAGTGTTCACCTCCGGAGTGGCTGTCACAGCACCATACCCTGAAGTTCTGTGGATTTGAGGTGTCTCAGTTCGTCTTCACCAGAACGCCTACCTGAAGGACCTGTTGGCAAGGTATCCTGATTTGAAGACGGCACCAAGCCCACTGCCAGGTTGCCTGGATGATTCTGATGAGCCTGACCCTGATATTCAGGAAGTGCGACGGGCCCAGACATTGGTGGGGGAGCTTCTTTGGCTTGCAGTTCGCACCCGGGTGGACATCTCCTATGCGGTTTCTTGGCTGGGAAGGCATGTGGCTCGCTGTCCAGTTCGGGTTCAGAAGTATGGGACACAGGTGTTGGGCTTCTTACAGGGCACCCTGGACTATGGCCTTTTGTACACTCACCGCCCCAAGGGAGAGCAGGATCATGCAGAGGAAAGGGGCATCCACATGTACTCTGATGCCTCATTTGGTCCACCTGGGTCTCGAGGGCATCAGGGGTTGATGGCGGTGTACTCCGGAGCCTTGATCCAATGGGAAAGCAAACAACAGCCATTTGGAACTTTGTCAAGCTCAGAGGCGGAGCTCATGGGGTACACGGACGCCCTCACGATGGGGGGAATCTTGCGCGACCGTTGTAGCCATTCTGGAGAGTGGTGATGGAAATGAGGCAGTGAACTGTGTGCCTCATGGTGACTCTCAGTCAGGCATTCGCATTTTGCAATCGCCCGACGGGCCGTGGAGGACGCGGCACTTGAGGCTGAGGAGCTTTGTGTTGAGAGAGAGGATTCGCACCGGCTGTTGGCGAGCAAAGCATGAGCCCGGAGCATCCTTGTCGGTGGACCTGCTGACAAAGTCAATTGTCAGCCCAGCAGCATGGTCAAGATTTTGTGAGTTCACGGGCTTGGGTGTGGGAGCTTCTATTGACCTCAACAACCAAGAGAACAGCTCACGTCTGAAGAAGCTGGTGGCACTTCTGAGTGGGCTGATAGGTGTAGCTTGTTGGCAGCCAGTGCAAGAGCTTGCGAAGGTTGCCAAGTGTGTCACTGTAGCTGCGGTAGCTGCTAGTATAGCATGTTTGATGGGAGGGAAAGGGAGAGAAGACCTTTCAAGAGATTGCAACCCGGCACTTGCTTGGACCAAGGCATCCAAAGAGAGCAGTGTCGAAAAAAGAAAGATTCAAGATGGGACAAGGGAAGATGAACCTGTCCTCACCAGCGGACGCGACACTAGCCCCACGGGCTCCCGCGGCCGCGATCGATCGTGCAAGCCATGGATGCAGCAACCGCCTCACTTGAGTGCTCTGAGGGCTCCGGTGCGGCATGTGGGCTTAGGCACTGACTTGCCTTGGGAGCTGATGAGATTTCAATCACCGCCGACCGGAAACGATCGGTGGGAGTGCCTTGGTGTGGGATTGGGTGGAGGTGAATGGTGGGTGAGGGTTCTCAAGAAATCCAGGGTTCAAGCATACCATCCACTACACAGAGGCACACCAATGTCAATCGGCAGCCTGTCTGCCACCCGGGTCACAGTGACCTTCTCTCGGGGAAATCCCCGGGAAGTGTGGAGGAGGACGGTCGTCACTGACGATTGGATTGAGAATCGAAATTGTGATGTCCACGGCATCTACGAGTGGTGTGGATATTCCTTTTTCTATGTGAAGTTTGGGCCTTCGCGTGAGGGAGGCTCAGAAACCCAAGAACGGCATGGTTTTTCTCCAGGGCCAATACCTTCGCCTGGATCGGTGGCTCCAACTGGTGGCTATGGCAACTTCCATCCTGGAGCATCCAGAGCAGCACAGCGGGGTCAAGCGGCCCTACCAAGAGATGAGCGGCAGGAGATAGGACAAGGTTGTGACGAGGGCACCACCTATGATGGAACGGGGTTCAGTGCACGAGGCAGTGACTTCATCGAGGGTGGCAGGATGACGGGCTATGATCTCCGCCTGCATGGATGCGGACGAAGGGGTGAGGTCGATCTTGACCCTGGCCGAGAAGCGAGGGAGCAAGCACAAGCCTCTGAGGATTCACTTCCGCCAGAGGCGGACCAGCTGCCGATTTGGTTGGGCATTGCAACTGAGGTGGGACCACCACCAGGGCTTCGGGATCCTGACGATTCAACGTCAGACGGCAGCTTTTGCAGAGTAGACTGTGGATGAAAAAACCTGCAGTCGAAATGCGGTGATAGCGATGCTATCAGGGGGAGTGTGGTTGCGCAAACCATGCTTCCATCAGCTTTCAAACCAGCATGAAACCATGCACTTCGCTCATGGCTCAAGAAATGTCCGTTCGAGGGCGACATGTTTTCGCTCTAACATCAGGAACAATTTGGGATTCCCTTATGATCTCAAGCAACCAAGAAGGACCCACGAAGGGTCCTCACATGCTCCCGTCCTTGGATTTTCGCCAGCTTGCGAGGCAGTCCTGAAGTGGAGAGCTTAGACATTCTCCTTCGCTGAAACGTGCTTGCAGAACTTTGAACTATCCAGTCATGCTCCTGGGCCTTTTTGAGCATCCAAGAACGAGGCTTTCCTGTCCTTGGAAGTTTTGAAGAACGCACATCAAAACTTAGTGTCCATGCCCAGATTGGTCTTTTGTTCATCAGGACCCTATACACTCTTAGGCGGTTCTTCGAACTGTGCCTCGACGCCCCTGGGCTCGAATCACTCAGCTCTCAACTGACAGGGTCAAGGGGAATTGCTGCTGTGGGTGAGTTGCGAATGCCATGGAGTTGCGAGTCGTTGGTTTGGATGGTGGTGAGTTCCACTTCTGTGGCTTGGTAGCAAAGAAATATGATGACTGTTGCATTGACAGATTATCTTCTGTCAGAATATGACAGGGCCGCTCCCATTTCAGCCATAGCTACTTGAAGATGCGAGGTGTCCCGAACATGGCTCTCACAAGCTTTTCCCTGTAAGGTGTCCCTGAAGAGACCTCCGGGCAGGAGCTACTGCAGCAGCTCCGGCAGAAGCTGCAAGTGAAGCCGTCCACGACCCTGGCGGCTCGGAAAGCAAGACCAAAGGGACCGCGTAGCGGCACCGCGTAGCGGCACCGCTGGAGATGAAAAAAGCCAGACTCTGTTGACAACGCGTGAAAGCTTTACTAGTAGGTTTGATGAGCTGTAATCGATCGTTTTGAAGTGTAAAAGAGATCAGCCATGATGTTCAATATGATGTGCATGGAACGATTATCCCATGAACATTGTGTGGGTCACAAAGGAAGGCATTGCTTGACATGGGACATGGGATATTTTTTTGGAGATCTTGGAAAGGGTTTGCAAGGCTATGTTATATTTTTGTCCAGTCTCCTCGACAGCCTTAGGCACTCCTACATGAGAACACTCGAATAAGTTCCGGCAAATCGAGTGCTTCAACGTTGAAAGAGATACTGAAACCTAGAGATCATGCAGATGCAGAAGCAACAGAGACCACGACAAGGACAGAGATGTTCCATACATGCTGGCAAGGTAATTACTGCGCAGGTTCAGTGCCAAGCAAGACATATAGGAAAAAGAATGGGTCTAGTTAGTTCCACGCAGGATTGATCCTTGAGCTGAAAGAGATTTCTTGCTCTCCATTCTTGTCCGGGCATGTATCAGCTAGGAGAGACATTGGCTCACAGAAGCACACTCTTTGTTTCGTCTACCAGCCGGTGAATGTGCCACAGACTCAGTTGGAAGTAGGACGGGTCTATTCTCAGCACAACCGAGAGCTGCATGGCTTTGCTGTTTGACCTTTGCCCTGCTGTTTATTTGGCTGCAACTGATGCCAAAGGCACCGCTGCTGGACGTGCTTGACTTCAGCGTGTTTAGACGATGATGCACTCGATGGTTTGACTTCAATTAGGTACGGAAAGCGCAATCTCCATCCAGAAGTCAAGTTGCCTGAGAGCTTGACCACATTGTGCTTGGACGATGACTTCAACCAAGCATTAGATGCTTTTCTCGTTGTGAAGAGGGTTTTCTCGATCTTGTACAGTGAGCCTTTTTGGACCAGAACCCTTCATTTGCGCCCTCAACTTCTTTTTCGGGGCCTTCGGGAAATGCCGCTGTCAAGGACGAGATGTATCTCCCAAAGGGTCTGAAGAGCCTCTCGTTTGGATTCGAGTTCAACAAGAGACTGGATCGAATTTCTCTTCCAAGCAGCTTGGAATCTTTGGCCTTCGGATATTGCTTTAATAAGCCTTTGGAGCACCTCAAACTTCCAGATGGATTGAAGAGCCTGACTCTTGGTTCAAACTTTCAACAAAGCCTCGAGTTCGTGGAACTTCCGAATATGCTGCAACCAGACGTTTGCTTCAAACGTTTTCTGGTTTTTTATGCTGCTACTTTCTTTTTTGGGGTGCCATTTGACTGATTTTTGTGTGGCCCAGAGCGAAGGCAAGAACTGACCTTTGGAGAGTCTTTCAATCAGAGCTTGAAGCAGATAGATGTGCCTTCTGGACTACGCTCCCTGATTGAAAAGATGTTCGGCGGAATCCCTTTGAATGACATGACTGGTTTTACTAGGAACAAGGACGCTACGTTCCGGGGCTGGTTTGATTTTCGACACGGTTCGGCCGCCCCGCCGTCAGGCTGTTTGACCTTGGGCGCTTGGTGTCTTGTTTGCGGATGTGAGTCTGAGTTCTGTCAACTGTTGACGGGACGGGGGTTTTCTAAGTGGTCCATGGTCCATGGTTGCTTGAATTTCCGAGCTGCATCTCTGTCCCACAAGTCCATGCCCAGACACCCCCATGCAAGTGGCTCAGGTACAATCAATCTCTAGAGGCCGTGACATTGCCAAGCCATCTGAAAACCCTGACCTTTGGGCATTTCTTCAACCAGAGTCTCGAGCGAGTATGTCTACCAGCAGGCCGGCATCCAGAACCACCAGTACCTCACATCAGGCTGTTTGCAGCAGTAAGAACATATACCGGTTCCCATTTGTGAAAAAGGTCAACCAGGTACCTCACTCGCTCGGGGACCATTTTTGGATCTCAGAAGGCCACTGCCACATTCTCCTTATAGATACTGTAGAGTCCACTGTAGAATTCTTTGTGTCTCAGGCTTGGAAAGCTTGACCTTCGGCAATACCTTCAATCAGAGCTTGGACCTTGTGACTCTACCCATTGGCCTACTATCACTACGCTTGGGAGATGGATTTACGAAACCAATGTACCTTGAAGTGAGTCGACCCGGCATTGAGACCTGGGCTGCGTTGTCCTGGATGGGACTGAGATACATTTCAGATCATTTCAGCATCGGCTTGAATTGGTGCCTAGGCACGGGGTGAGGCTTCCAACTGCTTTGCGGAGTCTCATCTTTGGATGTGCCTTTAAGCAATGTGACTTGGCATGAAGGATGGAGCGATGGCCTCCAACCTAGAAGCGATGGCCTCCAACCTACTAGCCATGGCCTCCTACTAGCGATGGCCTCCCTCCACCCTAATAGCGAGGGCCTCCACCCACCCTCATTTTGTGCTAATAGCCTAACAGCGATGGCCTCCACCCTAATAGCGATGGCCTCCACCCCAATAGTGATGGCCTCCAACCGAATAGCAATGGCCTCCAACCTTCTAGCAATGGCCTCCAACCTACTAGCAATGGCCTCCGACTCCAACCTTGCTCTCCAACCTAATAGCCATGGCCTCCAACCTACTAGCGATGGCCTCCGACCTACTAGCGATGGCCTCCAGCCTCTAGCCATGGCCTCCAGCCTAGAAGCGATGGCCTCCAACCCACTAGCAATGGCCTCCACCCTAATAGCAATGGCCACCCTAATATTTAAATAGCGATGGCCTCCACCCTAATAATGGCAATGCCTCCACCCTGTGGTCACCCTAATAGCGATGGCCTCCACCAGTGATGGCCTCCAACCTAGTAGCAATGGCCTTCACCCTAATAGCGATGGCCTCCACCCTAGTGGATGTGTGAAGACCTCGGTTTCCTTGAGGTATCGTGGAAACTGATGCAGGAAAACCAAGCGAAGTGATGGGCAAAACCTTGATGAACTTCCCGGCGATTGGGGCAGTAGGTATCGGTTTTGGCAAAACCGCAGTATTGGTGTGTTATGTTTTTTTCCCCTATCCTTTGCGTAAGTTCATCGAGGCAGTCTCTACTGGAGAGTGAAGTGAAGCAGAGATCTTGGAGTACATAAACGGCCTCCCACGATTGTAAAATAGAAGAGACCGCGGTTGGTGTGGCTGTGCTTGAGCTTAGGTTCACGAGATTTTTCGCTGCCGAATCTGCGCACTTTAGTCATGCCAAAGATTGGTGATCGCTCAGACATCGAAGGCCTTCCAGGTGTGGTGGACCCTGTGACCATGATTTTACGTTGAATGGGCAAGCTCAGAAATGTTAGCATCTTGAGCAATACAATCTCTCTCGTGTAATGAGCCTAGAATAAAGTGGAAGATGCTGGAAGTCTGGATTTTTCGTTGAAGCTCTTCAGATGCTGATTCAAACTCACCAATAGACAGGCTTGCACCTAAAAAGGAAAGTTGATTGGTGCGCAGCATTCTGGAAACACACCTCACTTCTGCCAGTCAGGTGATTTGCAGAGTTTGACACTCTCCCACTTGGTGAATCACGGTTTGCAATGTATCTTGGCAGCTACGTTCTTGCAGGAAGAATCCAATCCTCTCGAAGAGAAGTCGCACGAAACCGTCAGAGTATAAGGTGGCCGGGAGTGGGGATCAGCCCTCTTGGTTTATTGCTGCACAGAAAAAAGGACCAGAAGTGAAGTTTGGGGCCGCTTTTTACAGAGGTGCGGCAGTTGCATGTGTGGACTAGTGGGGCTAGTGAGCGGCTAGTGAGTAATGATCCCTTGAGCACACTTGCAACGAAGGAACCACACCCATTATGAAGGCTTAAGTATGGCAAATCCTGAACTCAGGGGCATCCTGATGTCAGTCGCCTGTAGACTCGTCGTAGACCATGTCAGTCATTTGTGGCTGAAATCGCTAATTCAGTACGTCAGAAGTCCAAGAGTCCAAGAAACTCTCCCGACACATGTTACTTCCCTTCCATTCCTGGAGAGGATGGAAGTGGATATGTATATTAAGGAGCAAGGACGCTACTAGGGGCTGCTGGCATCGCTACTAGGAACAAGGACGCTACTAGGGGCTGGCATCGCTACTATATATATATACTATACATATATTATTCATGTCATATTCATATTTA
This sequence comes from Porites rus, assembly GCA_964035705.1. Classification (NCBI taxonomy): domain Eukaryota; kingdom Metazoa; phylum Cnidaria; class Anthozoa; order Scleractinia; family Poritidae; genus Porites; species Porites rus. The sequence continues at coordinate 12,998 of CAXIVM010001896.1, read as the reverse complement.
TATTTGTGTGGGTCAAAACCGGTTAAGCCGGGAGACGACTGTAGGAGGTCAACCTACCGGGGTTTGGAGCTCCTGACCCACAGCCATATGTATATGTAACACCAGCAAAATTATAAGATACAGATTTGCCCATGGTCATGCCATTTGTATCTATACGTGTGTCTTTCAACGCTCAAGGCATGCGAATTCCAAGTGGCTTGCAACTCATTTGCAAAGTTGGCATTCTGCTTGTCACAGAAAGGTTTTTTGCAGCACCAGCACTCAGCAGAGGCGGAGCTTGCACTTTGGATTTGACTTCCATGAGAGCCTTCGGTCTGTTCAGCTCCACTTCTCCCTGGAGAGTTTGACCTTGGGAGGATCGGGGGAGCAGCCGTGTAGCCTGCGCGCGAAAGCGCAGTGATTTCCCATGCAGGATTTCCCTCATAGTTTCAGCATGGCAAGAACTCCTTCAAAAGACCCAGTGCTTGGTCTATATCTCTTTCGCCATCTATGGTTCTTCAGACAATGCCACGCTGTTCCAGGGAGGTGGAATTCACAATTGTCACTTCCGCCTTCGAAGTTGCCATGCTAGTTTCGTCAGTCTTTGAATTTGGGAGGTTGTTTCAATGAAAGCCTGGACAACCTCTACCTCCCAGTCTCCTGGACGAGATTTGTCGTCTCTTTGAATTCAGGGAGTTGATCTATTCTCTTACATCCATGAAACATCCATTTCTCCGTCACGTTACTCACCTGAGGTTCTCTCCATCGCACAAATGCGCATCTCACATCTGAGGCCACTCTACGAAGCCTTGTCTTGGGCGATCGCTTCAACCAATCCATGGAATTCACCCGCCTGCCGGAGCCCGCAGAGCCGACTCGAAGCTGCTTCGAACTAGCCGCAGCCGCCACGTGGTAGGAATCGACCAAGGCCGCCAAGTATGGTGCAGCCAGGTGACACGTGTGACACATGGATACAAATGGTCAAGTTTCCTCCTATGCTCAGGCCATATTTGGGAGATTTTGTGTCGTTGTGGCTCATTAAGTCTTTCGAAAGATGTAATGCGGACAAAGGCTGATGTCTACATTCGTGGAACTTCTCCTCAAATCTTGTCTTCAGTCAATCAACTACTGAAAACTGTTTGTATGTTTGTGGTCACCGTTTCAACCAGAAAACCAAAGAGAAGATAGCCTATGCGGCTAGCCTATGCGAGCGCCTCAGACCACCTTTGATCATCGGACGAAACTGGCAGGAGACGTTAGAAAGCCTCAGATTTGGCGAGAGCTTCAACCAGAGCCTTGAGGCGACATGTGACACCATCTCTTGGTTGGATGGATGCTGTTTCGGACCTTAAGGTTCGTTCAGCGCATCGGAGCACGGAGCAAGAAGTCTTAATTGTTGACGTACATGGTCCAACTGTTTGGCGAAGGGTTCCAACTTGGATTGGCCTCTAAGCAAATTGTTTTCAGCATCGTTTCTTTGATTGAAAGAGTCGAGGGTGTACTGTTGTACCTGTTGGGCTACATTGACATGGTTTGTCCGTTGCAGGACATGATTCTGCCGGGCAACTTGCAAGACTTGGCACTTGGCACATGCTTCAATCAGAGCTTGGATCATGTGAAGTGGCCAAGCACTTTGCAAAAATTGACCTTCGGACACTGGGCACAAATCCTGTTGGGGAGACCAGAAACGAGACGAGAAACGATCGAAGATTTCGTTCAGTGCCAGTGTGTAGGATATCAATTCAACCGGAGCTTGGAGCATGTAAAGTGGCCGTCGAATCTGCGAAGTCTGGCCTTTGGGCATCAATTTGACCAGAGCTTGGAGCGTGGCTCGGCATCTCTTCAGTGCTTCTTGAGCTGAGCATGTGAGATGTGAAGAGATGTGAGGTGTAACTTGGCCCACCAATTTGCAGAGCCTTACCTTTCCCAAAAGCTTCGAGCAGAATTTGGAGAATGTGGCCTTTCCCCTGGGCTTGCAGCACCTGACTTTGGGACGTTGCAAGAGACTCGGGATGACGAAAGGGTTCCAAGTTCAAAGGAAAGGTTTTGCGTGAGATGAAGGTTTGTTGAATTGCCAAATGACCCGGCTCTGTAGAACTGTTGCATGATGAAGCATTCCTGGCTACAGGTGGATGAACCCCCTTTCATTGACTGTTCATTGGGGCGTGCCACGAAGTATTTTTAAAGGCACGTTCAGCCTACGCTCGGAACTTGGGACGATGATATCTAGCTGGAGGCCATCGCTAGTAGGTTGGAGGCCATTACTACTAGTAACAAGAAGCTACTAGGAACAGACTCAAAGGCTTCTCCCTCCACCCAGCTGCTCGCTGTGCGCATCGACGCGCAGCGGCTCGTTGTTGAAAGGCCTGATTTGTTGGACTCTAGACACTGAACCCTGACGAAGCAAAACATACCAAAACCATGGCTTTGGAACCTGAATGAACCTGGGCCAGAGGCCATTCTGGGGGCGGAGTGTTTCAGGAACTTGGAGCCTTTGCAGTACCAGAGCTCTTTGAGGACGGACTTGAAATTGATCTCCAAGCGTTTCAGTCTCCAGGATTGAGTTTTTGGCAGACATCGACGCAGCTCTTTGAGTACTAATTACTTCTCTGATCTTCGATTGCTAATGACAAAAGGTGCTTACTAAGGTGCTTTTTGCGCAACCTCCAGTCAAACTTTGGTAGGCTTTGTTCCATGTGTGTCACCGAGCAGCAGCAAAAGATGACACCGTCTGACAGTGAGGAGTCTGTCTGCTGACAACGTGCCTAGCCGAGCTCTGACAGCGAAAGTGATGATGTCACCCATGGGAGTTGCATGATGTTGCATGCTGAATAAATGATCAACTGGGCAATTTCATGGTTTCTACCAGCCAAGATCGTAAAGGGAGGACGAGTTCCGGTATTTAGTTCAGTCTGCCAGGAATTCGTCTTTGATGCCCAGATGTGACGCTAGTGGTGTCCCGTGTGCCTCCGGTCTGCGTGTGCCTTTCCCGTACTGTTTTGTAAAGAAACTAAACACCGTGCCACTGGCGCTGAGGTGACTGTGGCTGTTTGAGAGACATGGGAAGACTGAAGGGCTGGTTGTGCAGTGTGGCAGACACAAGTCTTGCTTTGGAATGCTTTGGAAAGAATCGGTTTGGACATGTCTTTCATTCAACCAAGCAAGATGGAGCGAATCGGGTTGCCCGTTTGCATCCATCACGCGAGATTCTCCTAAAACGAATTGCTGGTCGCCACAGACAGAGATTAGAGCGAGTCTGCACAGCTTCAAAAGAAAAGCTCGAAGGCTTGTGCCTGGGGAAGAGGCGCCTTTAGTTCGCATGTTTGTTCGATGCCTGGTCAGTTTGCTACCTTGTACGTGGCTGGTCACCCAAGAACAGCCCCTTAAGTTTGGAAATCACTGTTCCTTTTTGTTACATCACATCCCTAAGATTCCTTTTGTCCGAGGTCTTCGGGAGCCTCGCCTTCCGTTACCGGCATCAACGGGCGTGCTCAGGTTGCAAGCCAGCTTCAGAGGTTGGAAGGCTCGTCTCGATGTTCATCCGAAAGGGCCCAAGGAGCGCAGGCTCTGGCGAGGTCAGCGGGGGAAAGAGGGCGATGAAAGAAAGTCGTTCTGATCAACCTAGAAGCAATGGCCTCCAACCCAATAGCAATGGCTTCCAACCTGACTCGGAGATGGAGATACTGATATTGGAAACTTTTACAAACCCACGTCACAGATCTTCAACTGAGAGTTGCTGGGTTCGGACGGAGAACGCCAGATAGTTGATACATGTGTTGATACATGTTGATACAATTCTGGTTGCTTTTGATACCTCACCGTTGCGGGTTATCCTTTTGAGCAATTTTAGAGGGCTCATCAGGTTCTACCTTGCGCCATTGACCCAAAGAGAGTTGATGTGTTGTGTTCTTCTGTTTGCATTTGTCATCGATCATCATATATACATATATATATGGGTGTGCCTTCAAATCCTACAGCGTACACTGGATGACCCAAGTCGAAGCTCAGAGATAAAAAACATGTCCGAGTGTGCTTGAGAAGCCCTCAGAGTGTAAAACCATCACTCTCAGTCTGACTCATGAGTGCTCTAGGAGAAGACCAGAACGCTGAATGAAGGTGAGCAGATCGCCATTTGCATCCAGGCGACGGCAATTGCTGTGGCAACGATTTCAATGGCCAATCTTTTGGAACTGTGCAACAAGGATGCCACTAGGAGCAAGGACGCTACTAGTAGCTCCTGGCCTTACTACTAGTAATAAGAAGGCTACTAGGAACTATGCAGAACTGTCAGCCGTGTCTCCTGTCGCCTTGGCGATTGGCATAATTCCCTCCAAAGATGAGGACATCTCCGTGAAGAATGTGCCTGAAGTGAACTACTTGGGCGGAGTTGATCCATTTCTAGAGGCTTGTCGAACCATTACTTTCAGTTTCGCATCGACTTGGGGCAGTGCAGCTTGTGGACAGAGCAGGACAGATGGACACCACTTGAGTCGGAACCTTAAGCCTTATGCCCATCCAGCAGGTGCAATGTGGCTTCTCCAAGGATCCAGATGAGTTGGGTGGACCCAGACTTTTCGTGTAGCAGCCTAGCACATGTTCTGAAGGAGATCAATCTGCAAAATGCACTTTTTGAGCATGAACATGAAATTGCAGTAATGCCCTCCGTTCTAGCTGTTTATATTGTTTTGGTATCATTGGCCGTGGCAATATATATATATATATTTTTTTTTGCAGGTTTGCTCATTTAGGTCAGATCCCACCTGGCACGTGTTTGTGAAACGGGGCGTTTTCAAGAGCGCTTCACCGAGAGACACCGGCGATCTCTGCGGCGCAGAGTGTCACGACTCAATCGTCTACTAGTAACAAGAGGTGCCTTGCTACGAACGTAGCAAGGCACTTAGAAGCTACGAACGTAGCTTCTTCTAGCTACGAACGCATCCCTTTTCGGCCGTCAGGAAGGGTCGGACCTCGGCCTCTGCAGACAAGACCGATCGGACAGAGGTCGGGAAGGGACGGCGTTGGTTTTGGCGTTTGACATGTTCCACAGCTCTTTTTGGCCGTTCAAAGTCGAGAATTCATCCCGCACAGAAAGCGGTCAAAGCAAGGGTCAATTTCCCGCATTGGACGATTTCGCAGGGCCTTGCTTGCTCCCAAAATGGCACCTGACAGTCTCCGTGCACGATCGCGGTTCAGGTGTTGAGCGATACCAATCCCAAGTATCAAAAAAGCCTTGACCTCGCACGTGTCCGGGGATCACAGGAGGGAAGGGAGCAGGAGTTTGATTTCAACCGAGAAAGGACCTTCTTGCCTGCAGCGTTGCAACACGTTCTATTTCAATTAATTCTCCAAGAAGAGCTTTAACCACCTGGGTTCATGTCTGAATCCGGAATCAGCTCGTGCCGGCACGAGACACATAGATTTCAGTTGGCTTCAGTTGTCTTTGCTTTTTTGGGAAACGAGGTGCATGCACTGGGTTTCGGATTTGGCGTTTCTGCGCCCTGCGCCCGAGGTTTACAACAAGCCAGCACCTTTGGCCAGTATTGCTGATCTGTAGTTCGGAGGTTCTGGGCCATTTAGCTTTTTAGAGGCTTTAGAGCTCTAGGAAAGCCCATGGAGACTCAACAAGCCCTCTTTTCCGAACAAAGGTCGTAGACGTGCAAATCATTTAGAAGCATGGATTTTTTTGCTGCGGTTTGATACGGTGTGCATGTGTACTACGCAGCACGGGTTAGGGTAAGCACAAGTTGAGCTCTCAGCTGCGTTTCACAGACCTGTCCCAGGATCAATTCTTGAACTTTCTTCTCTTTGACTCCGGAAGTGCCGAGGAGAGGGGCATTTGAGCTCCAAAGAATTACCGATATCTCCCTTCACAGCCACAGTCAAACACAGTTTCTGTCAACGTGAAGACTGCGTTTGCAAGGCATTGGACCATCAGAATTGTAGAGGTGTAGGTGGATGGTTTGCTGTTGTTCTTGAGTCCAGCGATGGTTTGGATACTAAATACCGTGGTTTTTGCCACCGTGTGCTTGGAGGTACGGTATAGGGACAAAGACCTGTCGTTTCCTCTCTATTCCTCGTCCATCAGTTTCTCTTTTGAGTCAACTACTGATAATGATGATAGCGATGCCCTCCAACCTAATAGCGATGGCCTGCAACCTACTCGCTCAAGGTATTGAAGCAGTAGGAACCCTTTGATTCTTGCAACGAAGCAGCGATTTCATATCCCGACTTTGAAGTCCGCTCCTACAACGTCCAACATGTAGTGTTGCATGTGTTTACTTCGTTTCCATGACCCACAGAGTCACAGGGTGACAGGATTGAGCCGAAGCGGTGCTCGGTGAGAATGGTAAATCAAACACGTCCGGAGCGGACCCAGCGGATGCCGATCCAACTTCACATGAAGCCAACGAATGAACTCTGACTCTAAATCCTCAACCCTTCTGAAACGAAGAGGAACACTACACTACAGATTCACACATGAATGAGATCACATCAGGGTATTGGAGGTATTTGAATGTCAAACACGGTGGGCGCAAGTGACTGACCTCCTGTGATGTGTGACTGAGCCGAGATACCCCACTCCACAAATCATAAATCACAAAAGTAAATCAATATTCAAAAACTATATACATGTGTATGGGATATTCCGCTATTCCAAAGACATTCCACCTAAAATCGGACCAATCAATCGATCGCTGCTCTACGTGTATGTGACAGGATACCTTCATAGGCAGCAAGAGCTTGTCCGTTAACGAGCCGTGAGCTTGGTTTTGTCAACGGCTTTGCAGATGTGAAGGTCCATGCAATCGCAAGCGGTTCACGCGACACCCATCAGATCCCATCAGACGGACATGTTCGTTCTTTCAAGATGACACTTTAAGTCTAAGCACTGATCACTACATTGAGGTTGTTGAAGGGCATTACAGTCTTCAATTTGGAGGCACACAACCAGCATGACGTTTCTCAAACATGTCAGCCTGAAAAGAATCTGAGGATGGCTCAAGCCGCAAGGGACACCATTTTTTTCCCCAAACAGTGTGGGCACACTGAGGGGTTCTCACGGCAAAAGAAAAGCAGGTGTGCTTAGATCGCTGTGCGTCGCGGGCGTGTCCGGCCAATTCGCTGCTATTTACAGTACATTCATGCCTCTCGACATCGTCCATGTGCACTTCGACTGCGCAGGGTCGCAGAATCTGGGTGTCCGCGGCGGGTGCTTCTAGCGACTGCGCTCTCGTTGTGGTGCCGTGCGCATTTTCGCACATGGTGGTCACTTTTCGTGGCAGGCGCAGGGGAAACCTCGTGTTTTGGTGCTTCAAAGTCGACTTTTCGTGACAGGTGCAAGGGATCGGAGCTGATGCAGTTTTCGTGGCAGGTGCAGCACTTTGGACATGTTGGTGATCGTCGAGGAGCTCAGATTTCGTGACAAGTGCTGTGAATCGTGACTCTTGGACATGTGGCTAGTTTGCAGAATTCGTGGCAGGCACAGCACTCTGGGCACAGCACTCTGTGACCCTCGATGTGCAGATTTCATGGCAGGTACAGCGCTTTGTGAACCTCGAAGCGCAGATTTCGTGACAGGGGCAGCACTTTGTGTGCAGATTTCGTGGCAGGCGCAGCACTTGGTGAACCTCGAGGTGCATATTTCGTAGCAGGCACAGCGCTTGGCGAACCTCGAAGTGCAGATTTCGTGGCAGGCGCAGCGCTTGGTGAACCTCGAAGTGCAGATTTCGTGGCAGGCGCAGCACTTGGTGAACCTCGAAGTGTGTATTTCGTGGCAGGCACAGCACTTGGTGAACCTCGACGTGTAGATTTCATGGCAGGTGCAGCGCTTAGTGAACCTCGAAATGCAGATTTCGTTGCAGCAGCGCTTGAAAATCATCGAAATGCAGATTTCATGACAGGCGCAACACTTGGTGAACCTCGAAGTGCAGATTTCATGGCAGGCGCAGCACACCTCGAAGTGCAGATTTCGTGGCTTGGTGAACCTCGAGGTGCATATTTCGTAGCAGGCACAGCGTTTGGTGAACCTTGAAGTGCATATTTCGTGACAGGCGCAGCACTTGGTGAACCTCAAAGTGCAAATTTCGTGGCAGGCACAGCACTTGGTGAACCTCGAAGTGCAGATTTCGTGGCAGGCACAGCACTTGGTGAACCTCGAAATGCAGATTTCGTTGCAGGCAGCACTTGGTGATCCTCGAAATGCAGATTTTATGCAAGGCGCAGCACTTGGTGAACCTCGAAGTGCAGATTTCGTGGCAGGCGCAGCACTTGGTGAACGTGGCAGGCGCAGCACTTGGTGAACCTCGAGGTGCATTTTTCGTGGCAGGCACAGCGTTTGGTGAACCTTGAAGTGCATATTTCGTGACAGGCGCAGCACTTGGTGAACCTCGAAGTGCAGATTTCGTGGCAGGCACAGCGCTTGCATGGTGAACCTCGAAGTGCAGATTTCGTGGCAGGCGAAGTACTTTGTGCTCTCAGATGCTCACTCTCTCACTCTCTCACTTTCACTCACACTCCCACTCTCACTCTCACTCACACTCGCACTCACTCACACTCACTCTCCCACTCTCACTCGCACACACACTCTCACTCTCACCCACACTCACCAAAACCCACCTTCACTCTCACTCTCACCCACACTCACTAACACCCACCTTCACTCTCACCCACACTCACTCACACTCGCACTCACACTCACTCTCCCACTCTCACTCACACTCACACTCCCTCTCACCCACACTCACTCACACCCACATTCACTTCATCACCGCCATCACCTCTCTGGACCCCAATGCGTCTAGATCTCTAGACTTTCTGCTTACAGACCTCACACACACACTGTTTGGGGTCTCTTGCCGGGATAATCAATGATTTGTTTTGGTATTGTTGAGCATTCTTCGGAGTGCTCGAGCACGTCAGCGCTATTTGTTCAGCGCTCAATATGTCTAACCAGTGCGTGCGCGTTTGCGTTGGATCACAAAGTGAACGTAGGTGGGATCCATATAAAAAATATAGGAAAGAAAGAGATCATGAAGTCTCAACAAAAGAAACATATAGACTTGTAGCAATGGCGTTCGCAACTCATGGAAAGACGGTAAGACGTTTGCCACCGGCGTAACCTGACCGTTCTTCCGAGCGGCTCATGGGAACCGAGCAGGCACCTCCTCCGGCAATTGCAAAAGAGCTCGTGTTCAAGCTACTTGGCAGAGCAGGTCTAATGGTCTGACAGATTTGGACATGTGTGAGGGTTGCCAGATTAAAAGAGATTTGTGCTGTGTGCTTTTGTGATTGGTTTGCGATTTTTTTGGATCAGCGACAGTTGTCCGTGTTTGTTTTTCAATTGCAAGGCGACCATAGATAGGAGAACGTTCTTGCCGTGTGAAATGGTAGAGAACTTGTATAGGTTTTATATGGTTTTAGAATGTAGATGGTCCCTGTTCAACAACTTCTGTATGAAAACCAAAAACCAGTGGAATGGCAGGCTTATATGTTTACATGTTGCGTCATGTTTCTCTCTTTTGGCCTCCATCAAGACCGCTCCTGCAGCCTTGTGAGGGCAGAAGTTGCGACCAAGAAGGACATCAAAGCAAAATTCAATGTGACGTTGCATGAGGCCAGTCGGATTTCTCCATCGCACCATGTTTCCCGGGAAGAAACCTCGAAGAATCTCTGTAAACGCACAAGTTAAAGAGGGAAAGCGAGACCACACCTGAGACAGTCCAAGATGCCGTCTGTGAAACGTCCAGACCATGTGGGCCATCTAGGGCCTCTTCAGTTCTCACTTTAAACGGTTGCGCAAGGGAAGGTTATCACCCTTGATACCTGATTATTGGCATGAAAATGACGGAAGGCGATTGCTTTCAGCACAGCTCCGCGCTTTGCACTTTTCATCTTGCAGCGGATCGAGATCGGGTGCCTTCTCGGGCATGGAAGGCCATGAAGTTCATCTTCAACCTCAAGGAGGGCGAACGCTTTCCGGAGGCCATCGCGCTATCAGGGTGGAGGCCATTGCTATTAGGTTCCTTTGCTGGTTGGAGGCCATTGCTTAGGAACAAGAAGCTACTAGTAACAAGTGCCTTACTAATAGTAACAAGAAGCTACTAGTAACAAGAAGCTAGTAGAAACAATATGGTGGGGATCGGAAGGGATCGGAGCACCGGGCAGCGTCATGGAGCCGAATCGAGCCTGGTGCGTCCTTCGAACGGACCTTGGAATGAGCGGAACCCGAAGAATCCTCGGAACCTCATTCAACGTAACCAGCATAGCCCAGCATTCCATTGATGTCAGCCGGAATTGGCGGAACTCGGCCAAGCTGCCGTTCTCAGTTGTTGAAGCAACGCAGAACTCGAAAGAGCATCGATTTGTGATTCCCAATGGGAGGCCCCGCCTCCCTACTTAATTAGGTAGTAAGGGAGTAAGCCACTAGCTGCTAGCTACTTAAGCTACTATATATGGTCGCAGGATAGCTCGCATTGGGGAAACTTAGTGAAGAGATGCCTTCCTAAGATCCCCAGCACAGACCTCTCCGTCCACTTTCGGCATTGCGACCAGGTGGACCAGTTTGGCGGCATCGACTCCTTCATTGAGATACGCGCCACGCGCACCGATGTGAGGAGCCAAACGAAGCTTCGTTCCGGTTTGTGTGGCCATCGCTTCGTTTGGTTCCTATTGCTATGAGGTTCCTAAGATCCCCGTTTTGGTGTGTGGCCGATTTTCAAGGACAACCGACTTTTGCTTTGACGATCCCAAGTGCATTTGGAGTGGCAGGCGCAAGCGGCGCTTAGGGGCTTAGGCAGTCGGCAAACACATCATATATAGACGAGCAGAGCAAGCTGTTCCGTTCTTAGCCGTGGGAGAGAAATCATGAGATGGGTGTTAGTAACAGCAGTACGGTAAGATCGATTTTCTTGTGTCTTTCTGCCTGCCTGCCTTCCTTCCTTCCTTTTGTCCCTTCTGTAACAAGTTCACCATCCTATTTTGTATGTTGGGGGGTTAAGCTGTGAAGCTCAAGTGAATATTTAGAATCCGCCGCAGGCTGTTTATTAAGCAAGTGTTGGGACTCTGATGCTGAGATAAAATTGCCACCAGAGTGCCATGGCCACTACCGAAAGCTTTGAGTTTGAGTATGTCGGAGGACGCTGCAAGCTCACCTCAGACTTGGAACCCATCAGCCTCTTGAAAGGAGACATTGTAGTGGCCGAGACTTACAAGAGGATGAAGCAGCAACGGAAGCAGCACATGGAAGAAGCAAGGGAGCTACAAAAGAGAAAGAAGCGAGCGAAGGAGAGACAACTTCTCACGGATTTCCTTGAGAAGCACGGCTTCGACTCCAGTGATGTAAATGCAACAGGAGGATCGAAGAAGACCAAATGTTTCGGCCTCATTCCTTCATTTCAGCGACCTTTGCATCAAGCTTGCAAGGAGAAGAACGTGGAAGTGATTTTCTTACTGCTTCAATACGGAGCAGATCCCATGTGCAAGGATAGTAGGGGCTACACTGCTTATGACCATGTGGAGTCCTTTGCTGAGCGCAAGCACATGAATATGCTTCATGAGACATTTCGCGCGAGAGGTGACCTACTTAGCTTGGTCTGAGAGCAAGTGTTCATGTATATATAATTGACTTTAACTCATGAGCAAAGTCAGGTCCAGGTTGGTTGGGAGGCCCTGGAAGCATCCTGAAGTGGCTGCTTCTCTGTGGCTGAATATCTCCGCCCATCCCGGCCCGGCTAGATACTTCAGCGCATGGATGCGCCGCGAAGTGTTTCAAAAGGATGGACATAGTTGGGCATAGTTCAAGATCTTGTTGGGTTGGTTGGCCAAGAGCCAACGGCGTCCAGACTTGTCACTAGGTGAGCTTTCAAATCTTTGTGCAAGACCCATGACTGAGTCAAGCTCCTTCCTTCAGCCTTGGAACCCTTTGGGACCTGTGGGATGTAATGATGTGTCACGTAGTGTAAGGCTGCACCATCTGCCTAGCCTCTGAATTGCCCATCCGTCAACAGAATTGCAGTGGAAGTGCAGGGCAATTACCTGCAGCTCCTGTGAGCTTGTTTCCACGTTTCTGAGAGGATGACTTGTGCCCTGTGGACCTTGTAAACGCAGAGTCATTAATTCAATTAGTAGCGTCCTTGCTCCTAGTAGCGATGCCAGGAGCCCCTAGTAGCTTCTTGCTCCTAGTAGTAGGGCCCCTACTGGTAGTAGCGTTCTTGCTCCCAACATCAATGAACACATGGACTCTGAAGGGTTGGGGTAACTTTTGGGCGACCTGATCAGGATTAGACGCGGCCCCGTTGGAGTAGGCCGAGAGTGGGATGCTTGCTGTGCTTCTGTTCGTTTGCAAGTGTCAGCACAGTCGCCGTCGCCGTTTGATGAAAACTGCGACTCCATTTGATAGCGAGGTGATTGTCCACTGTCGGCAGAGCCAACTTTGCTTTGCTTTGCTTCGCCTTGCTTCCTTTTCACCATGGACATGTCGGGTGAATTCGGATGATATGCATCTGTCCAGTCCAAGAATTCTGTATACCGACCAGTGAAGTGATCCAAGTACCCGACATCAGCGATGGGCAGAGGAGAAAGATTCGACTGAGACATGATGAGTGATTCTGTCGTGAATTCTCCGTGCATCGAAACGCAGCTTCGTTGGACTTGTGACGTACCACATCGTACCACTGACGAAAGAAAAGCGTGTTGTGAAGCAAACGCACCGAGAAACGCTGTGAGATCACATGGCAGGACGCAAGTGCACACCGACACAGTGGCTCCCAAGTACAACCAGGACAAACAACTCATGATGCATGTTTTAATGTATATGTGTGAATACTCAATGTCTTGAAACCAGGCGGCAATATATCGGATCAAGCGCGACTAGGATGGGGAGGAGAAGGTCCACAAGTTGTTTGAAATACCAGGCCATTGCAATCAGGTTGGAGGCCATAGCTATTGGGCTGGAGGCCATTGCTAGTGGGTTGGAGGCCATCGCTACTCGGGTGGTGGAGGCCATCGCTCTTAGGTTGATG
>CAXIVM010001894.1:0-18293 GCA_964035705.1 Porites rus | reverse complement strand
ATGAACAGGTCACTTCGGTACTGCACTTGAGAACAAGAGAACGGTTTACCAGGCTGCAAATATATATTTTCCGGGATGTAAGGGTTTTAATACTTCAAATCAGTTAAGCGGGAGGGATTCTGACTATTCAATATTGATGTTTACGGTAGTTTTCATTACCCGGATACCTGATAACCAGTTTCTTGACTAAGGTGCATGTACTGACCACTTCGAATAAAAAGTATTTATCTTATCTGATCTGATCTGATCTGATCTGATCTTATGGAGTGGCTTTTGTTTACTCTTTTAAGGCGTCTCTAAGCCGCGGTTCAAGTAACCTTCTGCTCAACAAAAACGAAATCAGTTTCGGCAAAGGAGAAATAAATACTGTGCTATAGGTGACGGTGACCTAAGGTCAACATACTAGAGGTGATATTGGTGATGACTTTACTTTATTTGGTGGCTCCTAAAGGAGCCGGTAGTTGAATAAGCGGGCGAGTTTTACTTGCCACTGACTTTCTTGTTGACTGTTTTTTTAACCGAGGCTTTGCTTTCTTTCGCTTTCTTAGGCAACGGCTTCTTTGTAGCAGTCTTCTTTGGCACGAGAGGTGTCTTCTTCTTGCTGCTGGAAACTTTCTTACCCGGCGATTTCTTGGTTTTCTCGGCTGGTTTGCGGGCGGTCTTTTCTTTCGCGGCGACCTTCTTTATTTTTGGTTTGTTGGCTGGATCGGCGGTTTTGGTCTTCTTCGCCGGGTCTTTGGTTGCCTTTGCTTTCTGTACTTCTTTGTTGACCTTGAAAGAACCTGAAGCTCCGGACCCTTTGGTGTTGATAAATTGACCACTCTCCACGCCTCTCTTAAGAGCCATTTTAATAAAATGACTTGCTTTGTCTCCCACTTTGAAATGGTTCTTAACGTACTTGTCGACAGCCTGACGCGAGGAACCATTACGATCTTTCAGGGCGTGAAGGGCTTGTATGATCATTTCTGCATACTTAGGGTGTTCGGCCGGCTGTTTAGAAGCTTTCTTCTGGGTGCTTTTGGCAGACATGTCTCGTTATTGTCTCCACAGCGATAGCTAATGTTGGTTACTTGCGCAACTCTTTTCTTAAGTTGTTATAGCGGACCGCAGAGGGATCAGTTACTACTGATCGCGATAGATCTGTAACCTCTAAGACGTTTGCTAAGTTCTTTGAAAATGAGATGGATTGTAAACGTCAACTTAGGAAGACAGGCAGAGAGATTAACTGAACGAATAAGGAGATGTTGGGCGCAATCACTAATTTTTTGGTAAGCTTAGAGATACTAGTACTCTACTGTGTCCTGTGCAGCACTTGTGTTGTGTGTATTATCGCGAAAAACCTGTAACGGCGTAGAGTATGAGAATTATGTCTGTCTCATTTCACTAGTAACTAAAAAAGAAACAAGTAGAGACAAGGTAAGAAGTAGTTTATTGGCCATTAACTTTTATTGTCAGGTGGTGGCTCCTAAAGGAGCCGTTTGTGTTGTGAGATTGTCAGAACCGAGCTGAGCTGTTATGCACGTTCGCCCCGGATCCTACGAGCCAACTGGATATCTTTAGGCATGATGGTGACACGTTTAGCGTGAATGGCGCAAAGGTTGGTGTCCTCGAAAAGACCGACCAGGTAGGCTTCGCTAGCCTCTTGAAGAGCCAGCACGGCTGAGCTTTGAAAGCGCAAGTCGGTCTTGAAATCCTGAGCGATTTCTCGAACAAGACGCTGAAACGGTAACTTGCGAATCAGCAACTCGGTGGACTTCTGATAACGACGGATCTCTCTGAGGGCCACTGTTCCTGGCCTGTAACGGTGCGGTTTTTTCACGCCACCAGTAGCAGGAGCGCTCTTTCGAGCTGCCTTAGTAGCCAGCTGTTTACGAGGCGCTTTTCCTCCGGTGGACTTTCTCGCTGTTTGCTTGGTTCGGGCCATGACTGTGAAACTGATGTTCAGAAGATTAAAGGCTCTATGTGAAAGCTTGGCAATTTTTATGGCCGCGATTTATCAGGAGGCTGTCGCAAGCCGATTGGATATTTAAGAATTTATGTATTTCTGATTGGTTCGGCTTCGGAGACACCCTGCTTTGATTTGCATGCCTTACAATAGACAGTGGGGCGAAAGAAAATTATAATATTCTTTTGTTGTCCTTTTACTAAGAACAAATCTATGTAAACACAAGAAATAATGTTTCCCGAGAGGTCAGATTGAAGGGTATAGATTGAAAAGCAATTTCTGTTCTGCAGTGATTTAACATAGTACGAGACCTGTCCCTTTTTAAACCTTGACGATAATTCAGACAACCGAGAATGTCCGGTCGCGGCAAAGGAGGTAAAGGCTTGGGCAAAGGTGGTGCTAAGCGTCATCGTAAGATTCTACGCGATAATATCCAAGGAATTACCAAGCCAGCGATCCGTCGTCTCGCTCGCCGTGGGGGTGTAAAGCGAATTTCTGGACTGATCTACGAGGAGACACGCGGTGTTCTGAAAGTTTTCCTTGAGAACGTTATCCGCGATGCCGTGACCTACACCGAGCACGCCAAGCGTAAGACCGTTACAGCCATGGACGTAGTATACGCTCTGAAACGACAAGGACGTACTCTGTACGGTTTTGGGGGTTAGAATACACTGTGATCCCTGATCAACACTTAAACCAACGGCTCTTTTAGGAGCCAACAAATGTATGAAAAGCTCTGACCAAATACGTGATAAGAGAATTTGTTTTCATTACGATCATTGCCGAAGGTTTATACACATATGAACAAGACAACATACACCTGAAATCGATTCAGCGCTTTATTTACTGGGTGCGTCCACGCGAGTTTTTTCTTTTTTTGTGACTTTACAGCAGCGCAGTCGTTACTTATAAAGGGAAATTATTTTTTCCCGTCTAGATTAGCCTCATAGCTCTTTGCGGGGCGTACAATACTGTAAAGCTTTTGTCTTTAGTTAGTGAATAAACTGTTGCTGTACGTTGTTGTTGTCGCAGAATTAAGAGAGCAAGCTGGTTTGTGTCGTTACCGACGACGGTTTATAACTGTGTCTGTTTATTTTACGTAAACAGCTTATGTACTGAATGAAATCACGACGATCTCTTGTAATTTTGACGCAAAGAAAACAATATTTCAAGCTCAGTAGTAGCAGCAATGTTTGTTCCCGGTTGCTAGGAATGCGATGAATTGTGTACTCGTTTAAAAAGATCAGAAAGTTGTTCGATTGTCGCTTGGTATGTACCTCGAAGTTCGTATAAAAACCTGTTGGAAACAGCGCGAATGAAACCTGCATAAAAAGCAAACGCAATTTCAACTTTCATGATATAATCACATCAGTCTTTAAATTCATGTTACACCGAGCTAAACTGACCTAAGACTGGTTTCAGTTTCAAGCAATGTTGTGGTTGCTGTTGTTTCTTTCTTACATGCTATAGCCGAAATAACGCTAAATATGCTTTGGTATACGCATTTATGAACAAAACTAGGAACATGGAACCATGCAAAAACAAGTAGAAATAGCAAGTTTCCGCGAGACATAATTATTTGCGGCTAAGTATCCATCCAGTTATTAATCCCAAACTGAGACGGCGAATACTATTTGGGGGGTAGATTACAAATTTATATCGTGATTGGTCATGACTTTATTCTAGACTTGGTGGCTCCTAAAAGAGCCGTTTGTATTTATGGTTGTTGCCGTCGCTTAGTGTTGTTTCTTCTCTGTCTTTTTAGGTAGTAATACTGCCTGAATGTTGGGAAGAACACCGCCTTGAGCGATGGTGACACCGGCAAGGAGTTTGTTTAATTCTTCGTCATTTCGCACAGCCAACTGGAGGTGACGAGGAATGATTCTTGACTTCTTGTTGTCGCGTGCTGCGTTTCCTGCTAACTCGAGGATCTCAGCACTCAGATACTCAAGTACGGCAGCCAAGTACACGGGAGCACCGGCTCCGACGCGTTCAGCGTAGTTGCCTTTACGAAGAAGGCGATGGATGCGACCAACAGGAAATTGTAGTCCTGCCCTGGAAGAACGAGTCTTTGACTTGGTGCCCTGGGCTTTACCTTTTCCTCGTCCGGTCATTTTGTCGACTAACTCGTATATTAAGTTTCAGTTTAAGTTTCAGGAGACTGTTTTCCAAGACATAACTTCGGCCGCCATAATTTATCACGCGCGGACTGCGTTTCGTGGATCAGATTGCACCAATCAAAAGTCTAACATTGGCTCATAAAAAGAAATTCTAGCCTTGCAATTGTTCTCTTTGTGTCGATTGGCGGCACGCTCCATTGTTTACACCGAGAAAAACAAAACACCAATCACCGACGAGAACTTGCGATCCGCATATTAATTGATCCTATTGAATTTGGCAACATAAATAGAAACTGTGATATCCCGAATTAGCAAACTCGATTTCGAAAAGGCAGAGATATCTTTCTTTACCATGGCACCTAAACCGATTGCAGCTAAAAAAGGAGAGAAGAAGAGCGGCGGTAAGGCAAAATCCACGTCGGGCGACAGTACGAAAAAATGGCGATCGAAACGGAAGGAGAGTTATGCGATCTACATCTACAAAGTGTTAAAGCAGGTACATCCTGACACCGGAATCTCCAGCAAAGCAATGGGTATCATGAACTCTTTCGTGAACGATATCTTCGAGCGCATTGCTACAGAATCCTCCCGTCTAGCCCACTACAACAAGAAGTCCACTATCAGCTCCCGCGAGATTCAGACAGCCATCAGACTGCTCCTTCCAGGAGAACTCGCAAAGCACGCAGTCAGTGAGGGTACCAAGGCCGTCACGAAGTACACTAGTAGCAAGTGAAAACCATTCTTCAATACCAGATCTAAACAACGGCTCTTTTAGGAGCCACCAAATGTCAAAAAAAGCAATGATCAACACTCAACACGGTTTCTTAGAGTTTTCAATCGTCATTATAAACCCCGACACTCGCTCGCTCGCACACTTGCTCCCATTAAAACGAACAAATCATTCCTCTATTTCCCCGTTCAACTTTACTTTTTACATAAAAAAAAAAAACAACAACAACAACAACAACAAAAAACAGATAAAGGTTTTAAAAGATGATTTTTATGTAAGCAAGGAGAAAAGAAGAAAAAAAAAAGAAACAAATAAACGATTGCTGGGTGACAACACGCACCGAGCCAAACAGTTTCCGCAGGATCTCCTTCCCAGCGCGATGACCACTACACCACGCCAGAGAATCAACTGACGTAATTCGTAAAACAACGTTACTTAAAAGTGTTACAGGCATGAACAGGTCACTTCGGTACTGCACTTGAGAACAAGAGAACGGTTTACCAGGCTGCAAATATATATTTTCCGGGATGTAAGGGTTTTAATACTTCAAATCAGTTAAGCGGGAGGGATTCTGACTATTCAATATTGATGTTTACGGTAGTTTTCATTACCCGGATACCTGATAACCAGTTTCTTGACTAAGGTGCATGTACTGACCACTTCGAATAAAAAGTATTTATCTTATCTGATCTGATCTGATCTGATCTGATCTTATGGAGTGGCTTTTGTTTACTCTTTTAAGGCGTCTCTAAGCCGCGGTTCAAGTAACCTTCTGCTCAACAAAAACGAAATCAGTTTCGGCAAAGGAGAAATAAATACTGTGCTATAGGTGACGGTGACCTAAGGTCAACATACTAGAGGTGATATTGGTGATGACTTTACTTTATTTGGTGGCTCCTAAAGGAGCCGGTAGTTGAATAAGCGGGCGAGTTTTACTTGCCACTGACTTTCTTGTTGACTGTTTTTTTAACCGAGGCTTTGCTTTCTTTCGCTTTCTTAGGCAACGGCTTCTTTGTAGCAGTCTTCTTTGGCACGAGAGGTGTCTTCTTCTTGCTGCTGGAAACTTTCTTACCCGGCGATTTCTTGGTTTTCTCGGCTGGTTTGCGGGCGGTCTTTTCTTTCGCGGCGACCTTCTTTATTTTTGGTTTGTTGGCTGGATCGGCGGTTTTGGTCTTCTTCGCCGGGTCTTTGGTTGCCTTTGCTTTCTGTACTTCTTTGTTGACCTTGAAAGAACCTGAAGCTCCGGACCCTTTGGTGTTGATAAATTGACCACTCTCCACGCCTCTCTTAAGAGCCATTTTAATAAAATGACTTGCTTTGTCTCCCACTTTGAAATGGTTCTTAACGTACTTGTCGACAGCCTGACGCGAGGAACCATTACGATCTTTCAGGGCGTGAAGGGCTTGTATGATCATTTCTGCATACTTAGGGTGTTCGGCCGGCTGTTTAGAAGCTTTCTTCTGGGTGCTTTTGGCAGACATGTCTCGTTATTGTCTCCACAGCGATAGCTAATGTTGGTTACTTGCGCAACTCTTTTCTTAAGTTGTTATAGCGGACCGCAGAGGGATCAGTTACTACTGATCGCGATAGATCTGTAACCTCTAAGACGTTTGCTAAGTTCTTTGAAAATGAGATGGATTGTAAACGTCAACTTAGGAAGACAGGCAGAGAGATTAACTGAACGAATAAGGAGATGTTGGGCGCAATCACTAATTTTTTGGTAAGCTTAGAGATACTAGTACTCTACTGTGTCCTGTGCAGCACTTGTGTTGTGTGTATTATCGCGAAAAACCTGTAACGGCGTAGAGTATGAGAATTATGTCTGTCTCATTTCACTAGTAACTAAAAAAGAAACAAGTAGAGACAAGGTAAGAAGTAGTTTATTGGCCATTAACTTTTATTGTCAGGTGGTGGCTCCTAAAGGAGCCGTTTGTGTTGTGAGATTGTCAGAACCGAGCTGAGCTGTTATGCACGTTCGCCCCGGATCCTACGAGCCAACTGGATATCTTTAGGCATGATGGTGACACGTTTAGCGTGAATGGCGCAAAGGTTGGTGTCCTCGAAAAGACCGACCAGGTAGGCTTCGCTAGCCTCTTGAAGAGCCAGCACGGCTGAGCTTTGAAAGCGCAAGTCGGTCTTGAAATCCTGAGCGATTTCTCGAACAAGACGCTGAAACGGTAACTTGCGAATCAGCAACTCGGTGGACTTCTGATAACGACGGATCTCTCTGAGGGCCACTGTTCCTGGCCTGTAACGGTGCGGTTTTTTCACGCCACCAGTAGCAGGAGCGCTCTTTCGAGCTGCCTTAGTAGCCAGCTGTTTACGAGGCGCTTTTCCTCCGGTGGACTTTCTCGCTGTTTGTTTGGTTCGGGCCATGACTGTGAAACTGATGTTCAGAAGATTAAAGGCTCTATGTGAAAGCTTGGCAATTTTTATGGCCGCGATTTATCAGGAGGCTGTCGCAAGCCGATTGGATATTTAAGAATTTATGTATTTCTGATTGGTTCGGCTTCGGAGACACCCTGCTTTGATTTGCATGCCTTACAATAGACAGTGGGGCGAAAGAAAATTATAATATTCTTTTGTTGTCCTTTTACTAAGAACAAATCTATGTAAACACAAGAAATAATGTTTCCCGAGAGGTCAGATTGAAGGGTATAGATTGAAAAGCAATTTCTGTTCTGCAGTGATTTAACATAGTACGAGACCTGTCCCTTTTTAAACCTTGACGATAATTCAGACAACCGAGAATGTCCGGTCGCGGCAAAGGAGGTAAAGGCTTGGGCAAAGGTGGTGCTAAGCGTCATCGTAAGATTCTACGCGATAATATCCAAGGAATTACCAAGCCAGCGATCCGTCGTCTCGCTCGCCGTGGGGGTGTAAAGCGAATTTCTGGACTGATCTACGAGGAGACACGCGGTGTTCTGAAAGTTTTCCTTGAGAACGTTATCCGCGATGCCGTGACCTACACCGAGCACGCCAAGCGTAAGACCGTTACAGCCATGGACGTAGTATACGCTCTGAAACGACAAGGACGTACTCTGTACGGTTTTGGGGGTTAGAATACACTGTGATCCCTGATCAACACTTAAACCAACGGCTCTTTTAGGAGCCAACAAATGTATGAAAAGCTCTGACCAAATACGTGATAAGAGAATTTGTTTTCATTACGATCATTGCCGAAGGTTTATACACATATGAACAAGACAACATACACCTGAAATCGATTCAGCGCTTTATTTACTGGGTGCGTCCACGCGAGTTTTTTCTTTTTTTGTGACTTTACAGCAGCGCAGTCGTTACTTATAAAGGGAAATTATTTTTTCCCGTCTAGATTAGCCTCATAGCTCTTTGCGGGGCGTACAATACTGTAAAGCTTTTGTCTTTAGTTAGTGAATAAACTGTTGCTGTACGTTGTTGTTGTCGCAGAATTAAGAGAGCAAGCTGGTTTGTGTCGTTACCGACGACGGTTTATAACTGTGTCTGTTTATTTTACGTAAACAGCTTATGTACTGAATGAAATCACGACGATCTCTTGTAATTTTGACGCAAAGAAAACAATATTTCAAGCTCAGTAGTAGCAGCAATGTTTGTTCCCGGTTGCTAGGAATGCGATGAATTGTGTACTCGTTTAAAAAGATCAGAAAGTTGTTCGATTGTCGCTTGGTATGTACCTCGAAGTTCGTATAAAAACCTGTTGGAAACAGCGCGAATGAAACCTGCATAAAAAGCAAACGCAATTTCAACTTTCATGATATAATCACATCAGTCTTTAAATTCATGTTACACCGAGCTAAACTGACCTAAGACTGGTTTCAGTTTCAAGCAATGTTGTGGTTGCTGTTGTTTCTTTCTTACATGCTATAGCCGAAATAACGCTAAATATGCTTTGGTATACGCATTTATGAACAAAACTAGGAACATGGAACCATGCAAAAACAAGTAGAAATAGCAAGTTTCCGCGAGACATAATTATTTGCGGCTAAGTATCCATCCAGTTATTAATCCCAAACTGAGACGGCGAATACTATTTGGGGGGTAGATTACAAATTTATATCGTGATTGGTCATGACTTTATTCTAGACTTGGTGGCTCCTAAAAGAGCCGTTTGTATTTATGGTTGTTGCCGTCGCTTAGTGTTGTTTCTTCTCTGTCTTTTTAGGTAGTAATACTGCCTGAATGTTGGGAAGAACACCGCCTTGAGCGATGGTGACACCGGCAAGGAGTTTGTTTAATTCTTCGTCATTTCGCACAGCCAACTGGAGGTGACGAGGAATGATTCTTGACTTCTTGTTGTCGCGTGCTGCGTTTCCTGCTAACTCGAGGATCTCAGCACTCAGATACTCAAGTACGGCAGCCAAGTACACGGGAGCACCGGCTCCGACGCGTTCAGCGTAGTTGCCTTTACGAAGAAGGCGATGGATGCGACCAACAGGAAATTGTAGTCCTGCCCTGGAAGAACGAGTCTTTGACTTGGTGCCCTGGGCTTTACCTTTTCCTCGTCCGGTCATTTTGTCGACTAACTCGTATATTAAGTTTCAGTTTAAGTTTCAGGAGACTGTTTTCCAAGACATAACTTCGGCCGCCATAATTTATCACGCGCGGACTGCGTTTCGTGGATCAGATTGCACCAATCAAAAGTCTAACATTGGCTCATAAAAAGAAATTCTAGCCTTGCAATTGTTCTCTTTGTGTCGATTGGCGGCACGCTCCATTGTTTACACCGAGAAAAACAAAACACCAATCACCGACGAGAACTTGCGATCCGCATATTAATTGATCCTATTGAATTTGGCAACATAAATAGAAACTGTGATATCCCGAATTAGCAAACTCGATTTCGAAAAGGCAGAGATATCTTTCTTTACCATGGCACCTAAACCGATTGCAGCTAAAAAAGGAGAGAAGAAGAGCGGCGGTAAGGCAAAATCCACGTCGGGCGACAGTACGAAAAAACGGCGATCGAAACGGAAGGAGAGTTATGCGATCTACATCTACAAAGTGTTAAAGCAGGTACATCCTGACACCGGAATCTCCAGCAAAGCAATGGGTATCATGAACTCTTTCGTGAACGATATCTTCGAGCGCATTGCTACAGAATCCTCCCGTCTAGCCCACTACAACAAGAAGTCCACTATCAGCTCCCGCGAGATTCAGACAGCCATCAGACTGCTCCTTCCAGGAGAACTCGCAAAGCACGCAGTCAGTGAGGGTACCAAGGCCGTCACGAAGTACACTAGTAGCAAGTGAAAACCATTCTTCAATACCAGATCTAAACAACGGCTCTTTTAGGAGCCACCAAATGTCAAAAAAAGCAATGATCAACACTCAACACGGTTTCTTAGAGTTTTCAATCGTCATTATAAACCCCGACACTCGCTCGCTCGCACACTTGCTCCCATTAAAACGAACAAATCATTCCTCTATTTCCCCGTTCAACTTTACTTTTTACATAAAAAAAAAAAACAACAACAACAACAACAACAAAAAACAGATAAAGGTTTTAAAAGATGATTTTTATGTAAGCAAGGAGAAAAGAAGAAAAAAAAAAGAAACAAATAAACGATTGCTGGGTGACAACACGCACCGAGCCAAACAGTTTCCGCAGGATCTCCTTCCCAGCGCGATGACCACTACACCACGCCAGAGAATCAACTGACGTAATTCGTAAAACAACGTTACTTAAAAGTGTTACAGGCATGAACAGGTCACTTCGGTACTGCACTTGAGAACAAGAGAACGGTTTACCAGGCTGCAAATATATATTTTCCGGGATGTAAGGGTTTTAATACTTCAAATCAGTTAAGCGGGAGGGATTCTGACTATTCAATATTGATGTTTACGGTAGTTTTCATTACCCGGATACCTGATAACCAGTTTCTTGACTAAGGTGCATGTACTGACCACTTCGAATAAAAAGTATTTATCTTATCTGATCTGATCTGATCTGATCTGATCTTATGGAGTGGCTTTTGTTTACTCTTTTAAGGCGTCTCTAAGCCGCGGTTCAAGTAACCTTCTGCTCAACAAAAACGAAATCAGTTTCGGCAAAGGAGAAATAAATACTGTGCTATAGGTGACGGTGACCTAAGGTCAACATACTAGAGGTGATATTGGTGATGACTTTACTTTATTTGGTGGCTCCTAAAGGAGCCGGTAGTTGAATAAGCGGGCGAGTTTTACTTGCCACTGACTTTCTTGTTGACTGTTTTTTTAACCGAGGCTTTGCTTTCTTTCGCTTTCTTAGGCAACGGCTTCTTTGTAGCAGTCTTCTTTGGCACGAGAGGTGTCTTCTTCTTGCTGCTGGAAACTTTCTTACCCGGCGATTTCTTGGTTTTCTCGGCTGGTTTGCGGGCGGTCTTTTCTTTCGCGGCGACCTTCTTTATTTTTGGTTTGTTGGCTGGATCGGCGGTTTTGGTCTTCTTCGCCGGGTCTTTGGTTGCCTTTGCTTTCTGTACTTCTTTGTTGACCTTGAAAGAACCTGAAGCTCCGGACCCTTTGGTGTTGATAAATTGACCACTCTCCACGCCTCTCTTAAGAGCCATTTTAATAAAATGACTTGCTTTGTCTCCCACTTTGAAATGGTTCTTAACGTACTTGTCGACAGCCTGACGCGAGGAACCATTACGATCTTTCAGGGCGTGAAGGGCTTGTATGATCATTTCTGCATACTTAGGGTGTTCGGCCGGCTGTTTAGAAGCTTTCTTCTGGGTGCTTTTGGCAGACATGTCTCGTTATTGTCTCCACAGCGATAGCTAATGTTGGTTACTTGCGCAACTCTTTTCTTAAGTTGTTATAGCGGACCGCAGAGGGATCAGTTACTACTGATCGCGATAGATCTGTAACCTCTAAGACGTTTGCTAAGTTCTTTGAAAATGAGATGGATTGTAAACGTCAACTTAGGAAGACAGGCAGAGAGATTAACTGAACGAATAAGGAGATGTTGGGCGCAATCACTAATTTTTTGGTAAGCTTAGAGATACTAGTACTCTACTGTGTCCTGTGCAGCACTTGTGTTGTGTGTATTATCGCGAAAAACCTGTAACGGCGTAGAGTATGAGAATTATGTCTGTCTCATTTCACTAGTAACTAAAAAAGAAACAAGTAGAGACAAGGTAAGAAGTAGTTTATTGGCCATTAACTTTTATTGTCAGGTGGTGGCTCCTAAAGGAGCCGTTTGTGTTGTGAGATTGTCAGAACCGAGCTGAGCTGTTATGCACGTTCGCCCCGGATCCTACGAGCCAACTGGATATCTTTAGGCATGATGGTGACACGTTTAGCGTGAATGGCGCAAAGGTTGGTGTCCTCGAAAAGACCGACCAGGTAGGCTTCGCTAGCCTCTTGAAGAGCCAGCACGGCTGAGCTTTGAAAGCGCAAGTCGGTCTTGAAATCCTGAGCGATTTCTCGAACAAGACGCTGAAACGGTAACTTGCGAATCAGCAACTCGGTGGACTTCTGATAACGACGGATCTCTCTGAGGGCCACTGTTCCTGGCCTGTAACGGTGCGGTTTTTTCACGCCACCAGTAGCAGGAGCGCTCTTTCGAGCTGCCTTAGTAGCCAGCTGTTTACGAGGCGCTTTTCCTCCGGTGGACTTTCTCGCTGTTTGTTTGGTTCGGGCCATGACTGTGAAACTGATGTTCAGAAGATTAAAGGCTCTATGTGAAAGCTTGGCAATTTTTATGGCCGCGATTTATCAGGAGGCTGTCGCAAGCCGATTGGATATTTAAGAATTTATGTATTTCTGATTGGTTCGGCTTCGGAGACACCCTGCTTTGATTTGCATGCCTTACAATAGACAGTGGGGCGAAAGAAAATTATAATATTCTTTTGTTGTCCTTTTACTAAGAACAAATCTATGTAAACACAAGAAATAATGTTTCCCGAGAGGTCAGATTGAAGGGTATAGATTGAAAAGCAATTTCTGTTCTGCAGTGATTTAACATAGTACGAGACCTGTCCCTTTTTAAACCTTGACGATAATTCAGACAACCGAGAATGTCCGGTCGCGGCAAAGGAGGTAAAGGCTTGGGCAAAGGTGGTGCTAAGCGTCATCGTAAGATTCTACGCGATAATATCCAAGGAATTACCAAGCCAGCGATCCGTCGTCTCGCTCGCCGTGGGGGTGTAAAGCGAATTTCTGGACTGATCTACGAGGAGACACGCGGTGTTCTGAAAGTTTTCCTTGAGAACGTTATCCGCGATGCCGTGACCTACACCGAGCACGCCAAGCGTAAGACCGTTACAGCCATGGACGTAGTATACGCTCTGAAACGACAAGGACGTACTCTGTACGGTTTTGGGGGTTAGAATACACTGTGATCCCTGATCAACACTTAAACCAACGGCTCTTTTAGGAGCCAACAAATGTATGAAAAGCTCTGACCAAATACGTGATAAGAGAATTTGTTTTCATTACGATCATTGCCGAAGGTTTATACACATATGAACAAGACAACATACACCTGAAATCGATTCAGCGCTTTATTTACTGGGTGCGTCCACGCGAGTTTTTTCTTTTTTTGTGACTTTACAGCAGCGCAGTCGTTACTTATAAAGGGAAATTATTTTTTCCCGTCTAGATTAGCCTCATAGCTCTTTGCGGGGCGTACAATACTGTAAAGCTTTTGTCTTTAGTTAGTGAATAAACTGTTGCTGTACGTTGTTGTTGTCGCAGAATTAAGAGAGCAAGCTGGTTTGTGTCGTTACCGACGACGGTTTATAACTGTGTCTGTTTATTTTACGTAAACAGCTTATGTACTGAATGAAATCACGACGATCTCTTGTAATTTTGACGCAAAGAAAACAATATTTCAAGCTCAGTAGTAGCAGCAATGTTTGTTCCCGGTTGCTAGGAATGCGATGAATTGTGTACTCGTTTAAAAAGATCAGAAAGTTGTTCGATTGTCGCTTGGTATGTACCTCGAAGTTCGTATAAAAACCTGTTGGAAACAGCGCGAATGAAACCTGCATAAAAAGCAAACGCAATTTCAACTTTCATGATATAATCACATCAGTCTTTAAATTCATGTTACACCGAGCTAAACTGACCTAAGACTGGTTTCAGTTTCAAGCAATGTTGTGGTTGCTGTTGTTTCTTTCTTACATGCTATAGCCGAAATAACGCTAAATATGCTTTGGTATACGCATTTATGAACAAAACTAGGAACATGGAACCATGCAAAAACAAGTAGAAATAGCAAGTTTCCGCGAGACATAATTATTTGCGGCTAAGTATCCATCCAGTTATTAATCCCAAACTGAGACGGCGAATACTATTTGGGGGGTAGA
Source organism: Porites rus (assembly GCA_964035705.1). Lineage (NCBI taxonomy): Eukaryota > Metazoa > Cnidaria > Anthozoa > Scleractinia > Poritidae > Porites > Porites rus. The sequence continues at coordinate 4,208 of CAXIVM010001894.1, read as the reverse complement.
TTACAAATTTATATCGTGATTGGTCATGACTTTATTCTAGACTTGGTGGCTCCTAAAAGAGCCGTTTGTATTTATGGTTGTTGCCGTCGCTTAGTGTTGTTTCTTCTCTGTCTTTTTAGGTAGTAATACTGCCTGAATGTTGGGAAGAACACCGCCTTGAGCGATGGTGACACCGGCAAGGAGTTTGTTTAATTCTTCGTCATTTCGCACAGCCAACTGGAGGTGACGAGGAATGATTCTTGACTTCTTGTTGTCGCGTGCTGCGTTTCCTGCTAACTCGAGGATCTCAGCACTCAGATACTCAAGTACGGCAGCCAAGTACACGGGAGCACCGGCTCCGACGCGTTCAGCGTAGTTGCCTTTACGAAGAAGGCGATGGATGCGACCAACAGGAAATTGTATCCTGCCCTGGAAGAACGAGTCTTTGACTTGGTGCCCTGGGCTTTACCTTTTCCTCGTCCGGTCATTTTGTCGACTAACTCGTATATTAAGTTTCAGTTTAAGTTTCAGGAGACTGTTTTCCAAGACATAACTTCGGCCGCCATAATTTATCACGCGCGGACTGCGTTTCGTGGATCAGATTGCACCAATCAAAAGTCTAACATTGGCTCATAAAAAGAAATTCTAGCCTTGCAATTGTTCTCTTTGTGTCGATTGGCGGCACGCTCCATTGTTTACACCGAGAAAAACAAAACACCAATCACCGACGAGAACTTGCGATCCGCATATTAATTGATCCTATTGAATTTGGCAACATAAATAGAAACTGTGATATCCCGAATTAGCAAACTCGATTTCGAAAAGGCAGAGATATCTTTCTTTACCATGGCACCTAAACCGATTGCAGCTAAAAAAGGAGAGAAGAAGAGCGGCGGTAAGGCAAAATCCACGTCGGGCGACAGTACGAAAAAACGGCGATCGAAACGGAAGGAGAGTTATGCGATCTACATCTACAAAGTGTTAAAGCAGGTACATCCTGACACCGGAATCTCCAGCAAAGCAATGGGTATCATGAACTCTTTCGTGAACGATATCTTCGAGCGCATTGCTACAGAATCCTCCCGTCTAGCCCACTACAACAAGAAGTCCACTATCAGCTCCCGCGAGATTCAGACAGCCATCAGACTGCTCCTTCCAGGAGAACTCGCAAAGCACGCAGTCAGTGAGGGTACCAAGGCCGTCACGAAGTACACTAGTAGCAAGTGAAAACCATTCTTCAATACCAGATCTAAACAACGGCTCTTTTAGGAGCCACCAAATGTCAAAAAAAGCAATGATCAACACTCAACACGGTTTCTTAGAGTTTTCAATCGTCATTATAAACCCCGACACTCGCTCGCTCGCACACTTGCTCCCATTAAAACGAACAAATCATTCCTCTATTTCCCCGTTCAACTTTACTTTTTACATAAAAAAAAAAAACAACAACAACAACAACAACAAAAAACAGATAAAGGTTTTAAAAGATGATTTTTATGTAAGCAAGGAGAAAAGAAGAAAAAAAAAAGAAACAAATAAACGATTGCTGGGTGACAACACGCACCGAGCCAAACAGTTTCCGCAGGATCTCCTTCCCAGCGCGATGACCACTACACCACGCCAGAGAATCAACTGACGTAATTCGTAAAACAACGTTACTTAAAAGTGTTACAGGCATGAACAGGTCACTTCGGTACTGCACTTGAGAACAAGAGAACGGTTTACCAGGCTGCAAATATATATTTTCCGGGATGTAAGGGTTTTAATACTTCAAATCAGTTAAGCGGGAGGGATTCTGACTATTCAATATTGATGTTTACGGTAGTTTTCATTACCCGGATACCTGATAACCAGTTTCTTGACTAAGGTGCATGTACTGACCACTTCGAATAAAAAGTATTTATCTTATCTGATCTGATCTGATCTGATCTGATCTTATGGAGTGGCTTTTGTTTACTCTTTTAAGGCGTCTCTAAGCCGCGGTTCAAGTAACCTTCTGCTCAACAAAAACGAAATCAGTTTCGGCAAAGGAGAAATAAATACTGTGCTATAGGTGACGGTGACCTAAGGTCAACATACTAGAGGTGATATTGGTGATGACTTTACTTTATTTGGTGGCTCCTAAAGGAGCCGGTAGTTGAATAAGCGGGCGAGTTTTACTTGCCACTGACTTTCTTGTTGACTGTTTTTTTAACCGAGGCTTTGCTTTCTTTCGCTTTCTTAGGCAACGGCTTCTTTGTAGCAGTCTTCTTTGGCACGAGAGGTGTCTTCTTCTTGCTGCTGGAAACTTTCTTACCCGGCGATTTCTTGGTTTTCTCGGCTGGTTTGCGGGCGGTCTTTTCTTTCGCGGCGACCTTCTTTATTTTTGGTTTGTTGGCTGGATCGGCGGTTTTGGTCTTCTTCGCCGGGTCTTTGGTTGCCTTTGCTTTCTGTACTTCTTTGTTGACCTTGAAAGAACCTGAAGCTCCGGACCCTTTGGTGTTGATAAATTGACCACTCTCCACGCCTCTCTTAAGAGCCATTTTAATAAAATGACTTGCTTTGTCTCCCACTTTGAAATGGTTCTTAACGTACTTGTCGACAGCCTGACGCGAGGAACCATTACGATCTTTCAGGGCGTGAAGGGCTTGTATGATCATTTCTGCATACTTAGGGTGTTCGGCCGGCTGTTTAGAAGCTTTCTTCTGGGTGCTTTTGGCAGACATGTCTCGTTATTGTCTCCACAGCGATAGCTAATGTTGGTTACTTGCGCAACTCTTTTCTTAAGTTGTTATAGCGGACCGCAGAGGGATCAGTTACTACTGATCGCGATAGATCTGTAACCTCTAAGACGTTTGCTAAGTTCTTTGAAAATGAGATGGATTGTAAACGTCAACTTAGGAAGACAGGCAGAGAGATTAACTGAACGAATAAGGAGATGTTGGGCGCAATCACTAATTTTTTGGTAAGCTTAGAGATACTAGTACTCTACTGTGTCCTGTGCAGCACTTGTGTTGTGTGTATTATCGCGAAAAACCTGTAACGGCGTAGAGTATGAGAATTATGTCTGTCTCATTTCACTAGTAACTAAAAAAGAAACAAGTAGAGACAAGGTAAGAAGTAGTTTATTGGCCATTAACTTTTATTGTCAGGTGGTGGCTCCTAAAGGAGCCGTTTGTGTTGTGAGATTGTCAGAACCGAGCTGAGCTGTTATGCACGTTCGCCCCGGATCCTACGAGCCAACTGGATATCTTTAGGCATGATGGTGACACGTTTAGCGTGAATGGCGCAAAGGTTGGTGTCCTCGAAAAGACCGACCAGGTAGGCTTCGCTAGCCTCTTGAAGAGCCAGCACGGCTGAGCTTTGAAAGCGCAAGTCGGTCTTGAAATCCTGAGCGATTTCTCGAACAAGACGCTGAAACGGTAACTTGCGAATCAGCAACTCGGTGGACTTCTGATAACGACGGATCTCTCTGAGGGCCACTGTTCCTGGCCTGTAACGGTGCGGTTTTTTCACGCCACCAGTAGCAGGAGCGCTCTTTCGAGCTGCCTTAGTAGCCAGCTGTTTACGAGGCGCTTTTCCTCCGGTGGACTTTCTCGCTGTTTGTTTGGTTCGGGCCATGACTGTGAAACTGATGTTCAGAAGATTAAAGGCTCTATGTGAAAGCTTGGCAATTTTTATGGCCGCGATTTATCAGGAGGCTGTCGCAAGCCGATTGGATATTTAAGAATTTATGTATTTCTGATTGGTTCGGCTTCGGAGACACCCTGCTTTGATTTGCATGCCTTACAATAGACAGTGGGGCGAAAGAAAATTATAATATTCTTTTGTTGTCCTTTTACTAAGAACAAATCTATGTAAACACAAGAAATAATGTTTCCCGAGAGGTCAGATTGAAGGGTATAGATTGAAAAGCAATTTCTGTTCTGCAGTGATTTAACATAGTACGAGACCTGTCCCTTTTTAAAACCTTGACGATAATTCAGACAACCGAGAATGTCCGGTCGCGGCAAAGGAGGTAAAGGCTTGGGCAAAGGTGGTGCTAAGCGTCATCGTAAGATTCTACGCGATAATATCCAAGGAATTACCAAGCCAGCGATCCGTCGTCTCGCTCGCCGTGGGGGTGTAAAGCGAATTTCTGGACTGATCTACGAGGAGACACGCGGTGTTCTGAAAGTTTTCCTTGAGAACGTTATCCGCGATGCCGTGACCTACACCGAGCACGCCAAGCGTAAGACCGTTACAGCCAT
>CAXIVM010001893.1:0-19457 GCA_964035705.1 Porites rus | reverse complement strand
ACATTACTTAGCTGCACAAGTGCGGTGATGCAAAGCAAGGTGGTGCATGTGTCTGTGAAAGCATAAGGTGAATGAGGAATGGCCTCTTGTAGGTTGGGTGGATACCCAAACTACAACCATTTGATATCAATCGGCGACCCCCCGGGTTTAATCTCTGTTAATGAGGATGAGTGTTCCTTTCAGCTTTCCAAACGCGGCTGTTTTCCGCGAAAACGCGAAAACACAGGTCGCGTCGGGTGGTCTTGACGCCCACGCCTGTCTTGACGGCTCCTGGATCGACATCCGGCGGGGGGAAGTGACACGGTCCACAGTGATCCGAGACCGGTCGCCACGCCCGCCAGGCGGGTGCGAGCGGAAAAAAACGTGGGCCCAAAGTCTTGTTGGACGATGCTATTCAGTCCAAACCCATGAGCCCATGAGCTAGTGCTAGATAGTGAACAGTGCTTTGCCACCGATACACATCCAAGTTTCCTGGGCCGAGCTGCCCAAACAGAACAAAAAACACAAGTGCGGGACGCTGGATATGGACGGCAGGTCAAGCTCGTGACGCATCCGTTAGCCTCGGTGTATTTCCTGCATGCCCCTAGTCCTTGGGAAAAGCTTCCTGAAATGAAAGCTATAGAAACCACTGCACTGGAAAGCCAAAGAACTGCCTCCATGACTACATGAAGCATGAGTTGAGTTGTAGACCGGAAATCCCATGTCCTCAGCTTTGTTGAAGGGCTGAGGTAATTCTCCTGGAGGTTCTTCATGTGGCAGGATCAGCCAACCCAAATCCATCGAAATTCTCCAGTTTGCCCGCTGCAATTGATTGCATCTCCTTCTTGGCAAAGCCGAAATGACCGCGGTGGAAACTACCGCCTCGGCCGGGCTGCGGGGTGCACCACTCTCAAAACTGGCGAAGCTGAAAGCATGTTCAGGGCTTCTTGATGTCTGAAGCTTTAACTGTAACCCTCTATGCACTCGGAATCTATGCTGCCCCATTGACCCCACGACAACCACCCCATAGCTCACGGCATGGAGATGCATGGAGATGTAGCTCTGCACGTCACCCCATTCGGTCCATATAGTATGCCAGCCCCATCGTTTGAAGTTCGAAGTCGGGGTGGGCCACTTTTGAGGAGAAGTGGCGGCAAAGGGTTGGCATCGCTTGGAGGGTTGGCAGCCGCAGTAGGGTGGACGTCTTCCCGCCAGCCACCCAGATGGTCCACAATGACACCTACGAGTTGGTCATTACATCTCCCGTTTGGCCGTACCGTCGTACCGAACCTGAGGTTTGGTGGGACTGGGGGCCCGACTGCCAGGAGGGTCTAGTCATACCTTCTGAGGAGGTACGACTGGAGGTGTAGGGTGTAGTGTTCAGTTTCTATGATTCTTGAACCACGATGTGATTCTTTCATTTGATCTATATACTGGGATCCCGAGCACCAACGCGCGCTGCCCCAGCCAGCACCCTGCAACTCAGCCAAGGGATGTAAGGGAATGTGAGTGATTTGAAAGAATCACCCATCTTGTGCAAATGTTGATTCCTTTTTTTTGCTCCCTGTTCAGATTGAGTAAACCATTCGGAAAACTACATACAATCCCAACACATGTTTGAACATTGTGCCACCTACCTGAGTAAATATGTGTGTTATGTTACATTGATTTCACGGAGTGCTACACTAATTGAACTGATAATGGTGGATAATTATTGCCCTTGGATGGTGTTCCACCATGTATAAAAGATGTCCGATTGGCGCTTCAACATCAAGCAATCAACAGCCTTTGCACCCTTGAGCCGGATGTTGCTGCTCTGGAGGGCTCCGTTGAGGACGGGAGCTCAGCAGGAACCACCTGCGCTTTGGCGGTGGCGGTGACCGGTGGCAAACTTCACATAGCCAAAAGCGATTGGATCATTGGAGCGTAGCAGCTTAGCATAGCTCAGCATAGCTTAACAAACATGTTCTATGTTGGGTGGGGGTTATATACAAGATCTGATCCTAGGATCACTCATCGATCGGTGTGGGACTGTGGTACGAAGGCACTGACTAGTGGGAGGCTAGGATGATCTAAAAAAAAACGAACAACCGCTGGAAAAAGAAAGATGCAACCAAAGTAGATACGGCGATGCGATGGTTCATGAAGGTTCCATGCTATGATGCTAATTGACAATCAACATAAATCAACATAGTCAGGAAACTTGCTTCACTTGAAGAAACCAACTAAATACTGGCATTCACTAGACAGCCGTGAGGAAAGCCGGCGCTCAAGTCCAACATTGGTGAATGCCAGTAGATTGACAACGATGAGTGCCTGCCATGCCCGTAGCAAACATCAATTTCACTTCGAAATATAGTATATTTGCCTAGATAAGTTTTGGATGACAGCAAGTCTCAAGTAAAAGTAGCCCATGTTACATGTTCTCCATGTTCGGCATGTGCTCTACAACAACAAAAACTATTTTTGCCTGGATCAACATCACAGCATGATTGGCAAGGAGCAAAGCCTTTTAACAATGGAGGTCTCTAGCTAGCTAATTCCATCAACGTGGCGATTCCCCAGCCCTTCAAGAGGCCGTTTTAAAAGATCAGGAAGTCAATCCACGGCAAAATTATGCACCAAATGGATTCCAAAAAGACAAAATGACACAAACATTAACAACACACATCAACAAACAATAAGACAGCCTGAAACCTTAAAGACCTGGTCTTGTTCTTTGAAACGCAGAATGGATCCATGTAAAAAAAAAAAAAAAATGAACAGAATCTTCTCGAGAGTTCCGAAACCATCTTAGCACCAAACCGAGACACGACCCATGGGACTCGACACCAACTGATCGGTCTGGCTATGGTCTCCAAACCCAAACGCCAGCCACGCGTCAACAACACCAACTAATCGGTCTGGCTATGCCACTCCTAGACAGATCGTGTCTGGGAACAGTAGAGATCCATTTATAACTAGGCTCTGTATCCAGTCCATACAAATCAAAGGCCCTGTAGCTTTGGATCACTCAACGAGAGTTGAAGCTGATTCCTTCACACACGGAACCACCAAGTCATAATGCATGGTACAAAGACATTTGGACCTGAACACCAAACATGATCTCTCAAAAAAATAACTACCCGGTTTTGCCAAAATCTCTATCACACATATTGGCCACCCATCTCTAGCCAAGCACAAACAGATCTCATCGCCTGTGGAAGTTCTCGAACCTCGGTGTGTCGGGTCTTTTAGGGGGATGGGAATGTGACGCCCCCAAACGCTCCATCTATGCCATATTGACTTACAATTCGGGTGGTTTGGGGAGTCAATGGGGCGGCCTAGACCATCCAGTCCCATTTGTCGTGTCGGGCTTGGATGGTCTTTGTGGCAAGTGACGAGCTTGCTGGGGACTGAACGAACGACGAAACCCCTCTGAACGTTGAACATACGGACATATCTCGGCGGTGAGCCCAACAACAAGCAGTTGCTCCACATGGTAAGTGGTTGGACGTCATTGATTGTTGTGCGCAAGCCCATGCAAACCCAAATAGTGAGTAGATAGTGGCTTCCAAAAGGCTGTAAACGATGTTCCAGCATCCAAGGCCTCACATAGCCTCACTAACAGAAAAAAAATAGCATATTCATAGATCGACCAAAATGCACTCAGGCTGTCAGGGCATTGACACGACATGACTATGATACTATACTCTGTTCATCTCGAAGCTTGATATACTAATACTCCTGACAGACAACATCATATTTTGTATTCAAAAAAAAACTGTCATGGCCCACATCTTCACTGTCCCTTAGTGCTCCCACCGGAACTCGCGGCACCAACGAGTTTCGGGGCGCCAACTGCAAAAAGCCTCCGGAACCCGTGGAAAGCCCGAGGACCGAGGACGTGGTTGTTTGGTGATCTATAGCCAAAGACTCGAAGTGAAAGGCCTTGGTGACCAGTGGCCGGAATCCATTCACCCAGATCAACATAGATCAGGCAAAACCCAAGGCTCAAGGAAGGAAATCTCTTCTACGCGAACAGGTGGGTCATGAAATTAATGTTAGCCGCCACCCTGAAACAGTGAGTAAAAAAAGACCTGGTCACCTGGTCTAATTGAACACAACGTGAGGTATTCCTGCATGCTTTAATTCAGTTTCGATGTTCGCTCCGACCATCTCCCTATGAAAAGCCCAGGCCACTGTGACCATCAAACCAAAGGAAGCGTTGAAGGCATCGGAAGGCATCGTCCCAAACACGACACAAAGGGTCATGTGTACCGACATTGACCCCCCAAAACTCCAATGCAAATATGGCATGTCTGGTTTTTGGAAGAAAGCAAAAAGGGAGTCGGCAACATCCCTAAACTCAGTGCTTGGAACAGAAGAGTTCTTCAGAGGCAGCCAACCCTCAGCCAAAGGACTGGTTCATCCCGATACTCTCATTCTCTTCAAGTGACTGTTACAACACGTTCGACAGTGCAAAGAGGCCCTCAACCTCTCCACTCCCGCCTCGGCCGGCTGCTGCCAAAGCCACAAGGGCAAAAGCCTATAGTCAGAATGCGCGGCTGGACTTGTGGCAAGTAGACCCCGATGTGAAAGCTAAGACGGCTCATGGCAAGCTAGTTGCTCTCATGCCCAGCCCGGCCCATTCCGAGCTGGATTCAGATAAACAGTTTAGCCTATTCCGAATCAATTCCGAGGCCTGCCCTGGATTCAGATAAACAGTTTAGCCATATTTAGCCTTCTATTCCGAGGCCTATTTATGCATGTCTCGCTCCCAACATACCTTCAAAATCGATTTAACGACCTCCCACGCCTGCGCTGCGGTTCTGATCGACACACCCGTCATGCCTGGAAGAGGCCGGTAAATGCCGGTAACACTCGAAACCCAGTCGATCATGGAGCTCAAAGGACCCAAGTGGATGCACCGCATTGATGCCACCACTGGGTCCTGGAAAAGCAGCTTCTTGAGCAGATCTGTTTGATCTGTGAAGTGCTTACAAGCACGGAACTCAACCCGCCATCGATCAAATACCCTCGAGAAAATGCCATGACTGCAATTGCAAAGTCCTCCTATTTGCCACACCCTGTCATGATGGCTGCTGTCAAAAGTACCAAGCCCCGCGCAATCCTGCAGGATTCCACTTTTTGGTGCTTCTTGGTATACAAGTCACGGTTCGGAAAGCCCAGTTGCTGTCAACAAACCTGTGTTGGAGGGTCCAACCGGTCCAACTCATGAGCTATGATTGAACATACTGGCTAGAGATGGCTAGAGGCTTGCATTTTTGTGTTTTGGTTTAATGAAGCTGATTGCAAAAGGGATCCCGGTAAAATGAATGGATGAATTGCATCAATGGAGCTTCAAACGGCGACCTTTCGTTCCTTCACGATAGGTCGACCAAAGCAAGCAACACCGAGCGACCTTTACCAGAAACATGACAGTGCTGACAAGTGCGGTGGATAGAAAGGTATTGGCAAATCAGTGGCAAAGAACGGACGAACTCCGCAACTCCCCACTGTCAGTCCGGCATAACAACTCGCTCTCGCAGGCCTGACCGGCCCCGCGCGCACCCGCCAAAACTCTATTGACTTGGCCCTGTTGATCCTCTGCGGACAAAGACTTGATCCAAAGCACCAGGAGGATCCGATGGAGTCTAGATTCTTCCTCATGAGGCTAAGGTAGGAGCGCTTTCGAGTGTGAGTGAACCCACCAACTCAAGCGCTCATGTTCCCAAAAAATATAGGTTTACTCAAGCTGCGATCTATCGATACATGCAGAGGACACCCATCTTTGCAGCACATCGTCGGGGGTCCGGTGCCTGCTGAACCTCTGAAACCAGTGCCGTTTCTGCACGGGAGTGCCATGCTGAAACCACGGTACATGCGGTACAGCCGTGAGCGCCGGTTGTGCCGTTTTTGTGCCGTTTTGTGCCGGGACGGTGTCATCCGAGTTGGAGCTTTTGATCCATCTTCAGGCTTGTCAGTTTTCAGGGTTGCATCACTGCCAGGCCCATCAGCCATGCATAATGTCTATTTAATAATGTCTATATGTATGTGATATTATGTTGTATACTACTATACTACATATATAACATAAATAACTATAAATATATATAGATATATACAGTATATATACCAATCCGTCCTCAGCAACTCATCATCCAAACTAATCTGGATGTGGATTTCGGAAGAGCGCCCTGAGATGCCATCGCCTGTACCAAGGGTTCCAAGAACATTCCACACTGGCCTGGCGGGCAGGAGCCTAATTTAGCTAAATGGTGGGGAAACTCCTCCACGAGTTGAGCATCAATTTGAAGACAACACACTCATAAATAAATATACTATAGTATATAGTATATATTATATATGTTGTTTGCTTTATTATTACAACTCCGAACACATCCCTCCGGTCATCCGCAACTGGAAACTAGGACTCCGACGGTTCGCTGCGTGTCTCCTTTTTCTGCACCGGGACCTTTGTCAGTCGATCATCGATTACGAATTGACGCCGGTTCTCCTGGAACCAGGAGCCCGGAGCCCAGCCTGCACTGAGTTCCGCAGCCAAATGCAAGCCAAGTGCGGGATGGTCTTGCTCTCACTCACATGCCCAACTTGGAACAAAATAGAATCTTAAATCCTATAAGTCCTAAGCTTCCCAATATATGTTGCACAGTTGCCAAGGCTCATGTAACTTGTACATCACTGGCATCCTTCTTTGCTCCCGAGGGATGGACAAAGGGAGTTTTTGGCCATCCACACAGCCATGCATTGGACAGCGACAGTTCAAAAAACTCGACGATGGCGTTGGCTCGTCAGTGGCAAGGCGCCTTTGACTAAGGTCGGTTCCACCCCATGGTACGCTTGATGTCACCTTTTGGTCTTGAGGAGTTAGATGTTCTACAGGAGTTAGATGTTAGTTGTTCCGGGACGAAAACATCTAGCCGGAACCTCTGAGAGTCCATCGTCCAGATTTGCCACGTTCGATCGTCCCTTCTTCGCCACGTTCGATCGTCTTCTACGCATGACTCGGAGAGCCGATCTCCCAGTCTTTCCATGCAAATCGCGCATTGTAGATCCCTATATGACATCCCATGGCATGCAACGTGTGGGGCAGTGTTGGTCTATGATGTCTATGTCATCTGTGTCAAAGGCAAACGCCCATTTGGATCTACAATGCTTGCAAAAAACTCTGGAGACTACCTGGGCTGAATTTGGTCGTCAACTTGGATTTGAAGGGGATTCACCCACAGGGAAAATACAAAATCACCTTGAGCAAAACTAGGTCAACATCAACAACTTTGGACTGGGCCTTAGCATCCAGGTCCTTCGGACGTATATAGCATGGCAACAAAGCATCGGCACTCAGTTGCGCAATAGTAAACAAGACTTTTCAAAGCCAACCCTTGGCATGGTCATAATAGTTCATCCAATGTTAGCAACCCTCAGACAGGACGTCCTTCAATTGAGCTTCAGCAAGGCCATGGAACCCTCCCAGCAATCGCAGTTCACCGAGACCCAGATGGTCCGCGGTCCGCAAGTACTGTAGATTCCAGCCCGATTCCTGGGTAGGTTGTTCTTTATAGGATGTACTAAATGGAAGGGCTGCTACAAGTAGATAGAAAAGGGACCCAAGTCATCTTGCTACAGTGACTCAATGCCAAGTAGAAAAGTTAATGACCTTTCTGACAAGTGTTCGACATGGTTTCTGTCTACTTGACTTGGGGAGGAAGATGTATGCGAAAAAGGAATACAACCTTTTGCATCCTTTTGCCACATACCTGACTGTCAGAAAATGCTTTCCAGCCCAGCTCGTCATCTAGACGTGATCCCTCCACACTATTGCCGGCGAGGCAGGCCCACTTCACATGCGTGTACCTCATGCTTAAACGGCAAGCCCGTGTGACTCACTCACACGGAATGTAAACAAAGATCCCCTAGACCCTTTTGCACAGGACCCTTTCTCGCAAACTGGTTGTTTTTGTATTGTATGTATGTGCCATTACTTCATGTTGTACAAGATGTGGTTCAGTTCAGCAGGGCACCTTTGGATCTACTTTGATGGCTCGCCTCGCCAGGATGGTCGAAGCATCCTTTCATCAGAGAACCACGAGATACTTTTCATGTCTCGTGACTCAAGTGAAAAAAACAAGAAGGGTTTTGATCCCATCCAAGATCTGCTGACCTTCAGCAGTAACTTCCCAGTTGATCCAGCCATATCCAGCCTTCCCTTCCAGTCAATCCACATGTTGCTGGCATGGCAGCAACATCCCCGCAGAAAAGAACAATACACCAAACTCCCGAAACCAAGCCATGCTGCTCCCGTGCTTGGCCCAGCGAGCGGCAACTCGACGAAGCATCGGGTGTCCATGCAGGTGTCCATATTGAAAAGGGATACGCATGTCCCCCCGTATAGTAACCATTTAAGTTGTAGACGAGCAAACTACAACACTCCCTCTCCGACTCACTTGCATGGAATGTGGAATATGGACCCTTGGAATCCCTTGGACGACAAGTGTCCTTTACGAACACAGTGGGCCATCCACTTCCATGTGATGTGTCCGAGTGTAAACCCATTGGCTGGAGGGACTCCCATGGGCTCTCTACACACCATCGCCCGCCGAGCCAGGCCTTTGCAGCAAAGCGCAGGGAGGAAAGGGTTTCGGGAAGATGTTGGCAGCACATGGAGACGTTCACGAACATCAAGGCCTGCATGAAAAAAGAAGCGTGTCCGACCACCAGCACCCGTTCTCGCCAAGTTGTGGGGTTGACCTACAGTGCCAGGCCATGGTGTTTCATCTACTTTTACTTCCACCAAGGTGCTGTGCACCCAAATATGATTAAAACCACAACTTCATTACTCTTCATGAGTGATGTAGGAAACATCTAAATATCACACCGGTGTGTAAGCTAAATTCATGGACTATAGCTTGTTCATCCCAGACACACGTTTCGCTATGCATACTATGCGTCGACGTTTGAAGCCATGACAGCATCCAAATTCACCGCTTGAAGAGGTCCCAAACCATCCATGCATGGAATATACATTTATCACATGTCTGACCCATCCATGATGGCGCATGTCTGACCCAGTCCCATGGAGATATATGCAGTATAATATTATAGTTCCAAGGATGTGGCAACAAAAACCATCCAATCAGCGGCCGTCCACATCCTTGGACTCTATGAAGTTCACCATCGACAGAATGGCTCGATACGCAAGCTCGATCAGTCACCTGGATACCATGATGGTGCTTGATCTACCTTGTATGACTTACTTCTTTAAGTTTGTTTTAAGTGTTTCTTTTGCACTTGAGGGACTCAAGCCATGTGGATACCTTGCTGGAATGAAGGATGCTCGAGCAGTGTGCAGCCCAATGAATAAAATGCTCTCACTATTGCAAGGTACTGCCTTCATATGCACTGTGTGATGATCGGACGTGCAGTGAAGTCATGAGCTACTTGTGTTCATCCATGAAGGGGCTAGACCGAAAACAAAACAAGCAAAAAGGGCTTCCCATGATGAAATATGATGAAGCATGCTCTTGAAGAAGCACATGAGAATTATCTAACATGAACTTCCGGCACGTACAACACTTCGTGCAACTCACCGGAAGTGCGCTTTCAATCACGACCCTCACGACCTTCCGGGTGCCTCCTCACCTGGCCCACCACTCGGACCGTTCGCGCCGTCTGCCTTTGAGTCTCCTCCCAAGGAATCTTTCAACAGCATGGTGAGGCGACTGTTGCGGTAGGGGATATGACCTGCAAGAAGATGGATCAGTGAAAGAGACGCGCATCTGGGCTCTCGGGATGGCGATATAATTGGCAGTGTGTGTCAAACACATTCTTTATGCAAGGTTGCCTGGAATTATTGGTGCCTTTGTAGACTTTGTCGCCATGGATTTGAGGTCCATATCGATTGTGCGTTCCAGCATCCAAGATCACCTTCACTACGAAGAACACAGTAAAGACACCATAACTACTAGCATGAGCAAGCCCCACACGCTGGACACACAACATGGATCCACGGACCGCTCCCCGTGTCTTAGCATCAAGTCTACGGTCATCCGATGGGTCGGATGTCCAATGGAGACTCTGGCCTTAACGGATCAACACCATGAAACACCCCAAAGGTCACTGGCCTTTTCAAGTGCTCAGCTCTTTTTCGGCTTCTCTTCAGCTTCTCCGACCCCCACGAGCCACGGGCACCCAGCCGCTGGACTCTCCGCTGACTGGTTCTCCATGCGGTACTGAGACGGTGAAGCCATGTGAAGAACAGAGACGGTGAGACGAACCGTGCGCAACTCCGGTGTTGCATCGGCCGCAAAGTGCGAAAGTCAGGTCGAAGGCAATCCAAGGTGGTGGCCCTGCAAGCTAAGAACAGAACCAGGAGCTACCTGATCTTCCAATGCGCAGATGATGGGCATCTTCCAACAACTCCAGGAGCTACCAAATCTTCCAATGCACAGATGGGCATCTATAAGCAACTCCAGGAGCTACCAAATCTTCCAATGCACAGATGGGCATCTTCCAACAACTCCAGGAGCTACCACATCTTCTAAATGAAGGTTGCCTCTCTATGCCTCGCAAGTCCAAAACCTCTTGCGAAGGCCCTGCAGCTCGCTGTGCAGAATCTGCTGCTTGGGGTCATGGATTGGACGGCAAGGCCCGGTCTTCCGATCATGGCATTGACAAAAGTCCTGATGAGCCTCGGCGTTTCAGGAGGAAGGGGCTAGAGCCCGGGGGTGGTGGGACTGAAGAACCGTTAACTGGACTGTTCGAATGTATCAGGCGAGCCGGATGTACCTGGAAGATGCTTCATCGACTTAACTGTACCTGGACTTTCAGCATGAGAGCAAAGATACCAGTTTGCAACTGTTGCGTCTGGTAGACTTTTATGTAATTTATATCAGTCCTACTTTTACTGATAGCAGGACTCTCAGGGAAAAATCCATTAGAATCCAAGTCCAGCTTCTGCTCACGGGGCGGGACATGTCTGCTGGACTCCTCATGACTCCTCAACTCCTCGTCTCTTGAACAGTCGATGTCGCCGCAGCAGTTGAGTCTGTTTTTGATTGATCACCTCACGATGATTTCGGAAGCTCTGAGGAGTCAATAGGCTCGCCAATAGGGCCCAACTGCCCCAAACCCTTGGGACTTGGATTACATGACTTCTCGCGTTCCCCCGCAGTTGGCAGCTCCATCTTCCTCAATCCTATCAGCCCAGCCGCGTACGGCAGCTCCATCTGCTTCACCCTGGGCTCAGCACCGATGCGCCAGGTGCTTCGATCTTCCTGCGGAACCGATAAGGACGGACTTGCAATAATAACAGCCAGCTGTTTGGTCTTTCGCCTGCTATTGAATAGCATCCAGCAAGTTGAACCGGCAACTGACTTGAAGATTCATAAGCCAGCCAGCCCAGTTGAGTTCTACACTTCTACACGTCTCCCAGCAAGTTAGCAGTATTCCCTTCAACCTACCTGGACCTACCTTTTCAAACCGAAGGCACTGGTTCAGTCCGGCCTCACAGTGGCTAGGTGGCACGGCATTGTCTTGGATGCAATAAAGACATTCTGTGACCATCATGGGCACCATCATTATGTAGCTCCAAGCATCTACATTCCGAATATCTACAGTCCAAGACCCTGTAATGAATGTGGACTCTGGATTACTATCCCCCTCAGACGGATTGTAAAACCTCTACATGATGTAATTCGGGTTGACACTATAGAGGAAGAGAGATCGAATTCGTCTACATGAAGTCATCAGGATTCCACTGGTCTCGGACGTCTCCTCCCAGAGCGCCAAAGCCAGACCCAACGAGCGCACGGCATGGTCGCCCCAGCGGTGGCGAAAGAAGCCCTCCATGGAATCCAAAAAGTCAAAGTAGTGCCTCAGGTCAGCGGTCCAGTTTGTTGTTTGCTATATCATGCATGCATATATATTATACATTAATTATAACTAATGATACATATATTGTATATGTGTGTTGATTGTTGCATATTACAGGCAATGTATATATATATATATATACACATGTCCTCAATAGGTCCAATATGTGATTGACGCACTAGTGACACTCTTTTTCATCAAGCGTTTTTTTCTTGGCTTGTTCTTTCTTCAAAAGCACATTCCAAGAGATATTCTAAATGTAGTCCTGATTGTGGTTTCTTCGGCAGTGGTCAATCGAGTCCAAATGTCCAATCGAAGTGCAGGAGAAGAAAAGATATGAGTGATGGACGAGACATCTCTGGCTCGAGGGATCCTAGATTTGATATGATTTTATTCTGCTTGCTCCAATCTTCATCATGGATTGACCTCAAAGATTGGAGCAAACATAAAATCAGAATAAATCAGATGTTCATAGATGTTCTTCCTCTCCAATCCTCATAGATTCACCTCAAAGAAGAACACATCCTCATCTAAAGATCGATCTTCAAACATCGCCTAGACGGACATCATCCAGTCCAAGGAGCCGATACCGCGCTTTGCGGAAGAAGGAGAGCCGCAAGACTTCGCCTGGGACTGTGGCCGATCCACAGTGACTAACGGGTGTGTATCATTGAAATTGAAATAGGGAGACCAATCAAAGGGGGGTTCTTTCTCTCAAGGGAGTCGTTGCCGGCTTGGTGTCCCTTTTTGAGCTACACAGGCTACACAGTTACACATTCCCACTTCCACTTCCAGGTCTGGGAGCGGCAGTCCGACCGACCAGGCCAGGCTCGTTGATCTGAAGTTCGCGGTGAATATGCCAGTCCATGGTATCTGTGATTTTGCTGGCACTGTTGATGAAGCCCAAAAAAACTTATGGAGGATGTAGTTGGAGCCATAAACTGTTGAGAAAAATAACAATATTGACAATAATATTAGTTGCTCATGGTCATCTTTTTGGACTGGCTCAACTGTCACAACATCACTGCACCAGGCCACAATCAGTCATCAGCACATTGTAATTCCATGCAGGCATCCTTTTCAGGCCTCAGTTTGTCTGGAAAACCATGCCGCAGGCACCAGCAATTTGAATGCCATCAAAGCGATGCCTTTCACATCTTATTGTTGGTGTTCGTTTCGACTTGCATGCATGGTGGGGCAAGGAACTGCACTACTCACCTGAGTAAAAAGTCTAACTGAGAACAAGAAAATGTCCCAGGATGGATATGGATTCGGATGGATCGTGTTTTGCACCTGTTCTGTCTGTTGGATGGTCCATTCGGACCCAGGGCCGGTTTGGTTCGGCCCGAAAGTCCGCAACACGTATGGAACATCCCTCGTATTGGATGCACAGAACCGGCGACCGTCACAAGATTTGACCGTATCAACAGGCGGATGCTCAAGAAGTAGCAAGCTTGTGCATGACAAACATATTAATGCCAAGACTTTGGTTGCAACGCCCTGAACTTACTGATTAATCAAATGAACAACAACTAAGGCAACTTACCGCTTGCTCTCTTTAAATCGAGAAAAACAAAAACTTCCATCCCTCAAAAACATGAAACCCTATATCCATCTATATATATATATACCCATCTATATCCTAACCCAAAATCTGACAGGTTATACCTTTTCGATAAGTGAATGGCCAACTTATTTCTATTTCTCACACAGTGAAACCAAGGCGGCAACCCTGGTGGGTGCTCGCCACCTGGAAAATCCTGACACCACAGCCTACATCGACGCCACCTATTCGGTTTGTTAAATTCATCATGCTGGGAGGCCATTGGAGACCAAGAACTTGGAGATGAAGTGCGATGTCTCTGCCCTTGCGGCCAGGGGTGAACTCTACGGGAAAGAACCGACGATCCGGTCGACGATCGGTGATCAATATATAAAACCAGAAGCTGGAAAGCTGGAATTGTGCACTCCCCACCCCTACAAGGGTTCAACCACACTCCAGCAAGCTGGCAGGTGCGGACAAAGCATTCCCAGTGAATCAGTGCATGAGGAACGCCAGAAGCCATGCCGCTGCCGAAGCCCTGAGAAATGCCAGTTAATACATAAGGCAAACCGTGACTCGTATCCTGGCCACCATGTGGCACCCGGATGCTTTTTTTCTCGGCATGAAGTGTCCAACCGTGGATGGCATCCCCATTGCAGGCATAGGTTGCCCATGGATTCCCTTGAATATCTAGATTGCTGTTCCTCACAGCACCCACTGAACTTGGAGCAAACATGGCTGACATGGCCAGTCCTCCCGTCAAATACTCGAGCTGGGGATGTCGCAAAGTGATTCCGATGTACAAAGAATTGAGACGACTCATACCTGCGTACCGATCCATACCTTCGAAGGTTTGGTCTCGTTGTTTGGGACTCCAAGCTCTAGTTTCTTCTCTCTAGATTTGGGGTCACTTAACCAATCAGATCTCGTTTGGACCCATGACCTCAATGGAAGGGACAGTCCTTGCGACACCAGACAGGAGACTGGCAACACAGCAACCCCAAGAGATTCCAGAGTATCCAAGCTGCCTCTTGAAAGAGAACACCTTTTTTAGTCAAGGCATGCTTTCACCATGTCCTGGCCATTCCTCTTGACCCAACAAAGCTGCAATCGCATGAAGCTGCAATCACATGAAATCACCATTCAATCCTCTATGCCTGCATGATATGGATACAGTGGATCTAGTCCCCTAGCACCGCCCCTCGCCCCGCCAAACCGCCCCGCCAGTCAAACCGCCCCGGCTTTAGCGGCCTCGATCCGACCGAGCCGTTCAGCTTCTCGGACCTCATCATCTTGTTTTTTTTCTTTTCAGTTCACTAACGCAACTTGACTGAAAGATGTAAACAAAAGAAGTAAGTTGCAAGTCAACGACTTTCAGCCACTAACATCTTCAGTCTTCAACATGTGCTTAAAAAGTTGAAGATGTTGAAGCACATGTCCTTCAACAAACTGCCAGGCATGCATTCCAAAGGCCATAGATCAATGTGCTCCTGACCGACACATAGAAGACCAATCGAACTGTTTCAAATAGTATAACATGAAACGTGAGTAGATAGTAATTCATGCAGGGGTGTGGGTCAATAGTCTGTTGGTCAGCGTTAGATTTTCCTGCCGGAGCACGATTTTTCTGAACTGTGACCCAAATTCCACCTTTGCATCATTTGAACATGCTCGCTCCAAAGCTGACATTCAATCTGGAAGAACATGTTTAGGCACGGGCATGTCATGAGATGTCATAAGTCTTCCCAACCCTTGAAGGGAGGTTTCACGTTTCACATTGCAACCCTTTTCTCTCCGGAAGTCTCCGGCAACGCTGATGAATTTGAGTTTGGGAGTCCTTCATGGCGTAGATCATGGTGTAGTCCCAAAGCTTTCCTCAGGATTTGCTTGCTAACAGGATCATGGAACATTCCCTGAACTCGAAGCAAAGGCCCATGAGTTGCAAACAGTCAGGAACCAGAAAAACAAGGCAAACCTCCTTTGGTGCAAGAGAATGACAGGGCCCCACAGAAACATGTCAAAATTATTCCACAATTGAGGATTTGGGTGAGGTTTGTGGAAACTGCGAGGCAAGGCAAGTTTCGACACACACAATCTGCAGTCCGCAATCCACAGCCCAGAACGTTTAAAAAACGATAAACAACATGACAATGAGGTTGTTGTCTTGACCAAAAAGAGTACCATACCTGAGGTTTTCTTCATCAAGCGATTGTGATTGTCCAAGTTTCCCGGCTACTCGAACTGACATATTAGGCAGCCTGATCGATGAATCAAATGCAACCTGGTCGAGCATCGTGGAATAATTTACCAAAGGGATTAATTTACCAATATATATATATGTATATTTCTGGTTTTATATTGTTTATTCTTAGGGATTCTCAAGGATCCATACATCCTTAAATAATCATATATATATAGTATAATTGAACGAAACTATGATTATTCAGGATGATTCAGGTGCACTCTGTCTCCCACAGCCCAACACATCCTGACAACCATGCTTCCCCCAAAGAAGATCCAGAAACCCACCATTTTACGATCAGCATGGGGTGCAAAAACTCCAACCATCTCCAAACCACATACCAAAGAAGTACTGCAAGCACAGAAAAAGGGAGAGGGAAACAAGCTGTTGTTTGGGGAATCACTCCGTTGACATCTTTTGACACAACATCATGTGTGCCGTTTCCATGAACAATTGCTTAGAGTTTGAAGATGCTTCAAGTGTTGAGTTTTAAGTGCTATTCAGTGTTGATCCGCCTTCATCTTTGCGCGCCAGAACAGAAGCCCAGCAAGTCTACGGCAAGTCTATAGAGTTGTTCTTTTCACCAGAAACTTCCCCCCTACTTCTTCCACATCAAACACCACTTAAAGGTGTATTGCGCAATGAATGGCTCTTTCGCATCCAACCCGCCAGGACAGAAAGCGTCGGACCGAGGCGGGTGACGTGGAGGTCATGTAGGACCTCAGGTCGACACATCGTCTCCGTCAGGCCACGGACGACGTGTGAATCAATTCGTGGCCCGTCGTCACGGGTGTGAGAAGGAGTGGCCCGGACTGCACTCGCACACGTGTGAGATTTTATTATTATTTTTTTTTTTTTTTTTTTTTTCGGACGGAGACATTGTTGTGGGTTTGGAGAAGGTACGACTGGATCCCGATAGGGAGCATTAACTCCTGGAACTATTGATACATTGACTTTCTTGTACCCAGTCCAAGCTCCATCATAGGGGCCAGCAGAACTGATCAAGCCTGTAAAACAAAGAGTTGACATATCAAACTGACTGCAGACTGTGCAGGAATCACGTGTCTTCAATCCTATATACATGTCTTGAAATATTTGTAATCACGATCATTCATTTTTAACACGCAACGGCAACGGATGAACGTTTAATCTCCTTAACTAGCCGTCTCAGCCTTCCTTCCACGGATGTTGCTTGGCTTAATTATACAGGTGTTACTCAACATGGACCAATCAAGGTGAACAAACGGAGTTTCATAATGTTTCATATACGTATCCCACTATCAATCGGATCTGACAACATTCACCCAAGCAAACCCCATCCCCATCACTCGGCTTTCCCAAAAACGACCGGTGCTTTGCAGCGCGATCGTGATCAGATGAACCAAACTGAGTGGCCAAGACATGACGATGTGGGAGTTCTGGTGAAGCTCCAGGAAAGGATCCACCTTCAAGCCGAAGGGACCCTAAAGTGGACCCCGCTTAGGGACCCGCCCGGCGAGCTGGTTGGCATTCTTCACCTGAAAAGGTCAACAAATGTCACACCAGAGGGTGACATCGCGGTTACAACGATATTACCCTATACTTCAATGTCTTTTACACAACCAGCGTTCGTCCGTTCGGTTCGTCCCAAGGGTTCACCCAAAAACCCACCCACCAAAAACTGTCAAATTCGTCCGGTGATCGGTCGAGTGAAGAAGGGCTGGGCGCCCTTCGATGTTTGGCCCCAAAGTGTGCGCGGATGGCGAGGTAGATATTCTTGAAAGCTCCCGTTTGGGATCCAGTCGTACCTCCTCAGGTGTTTGGACCCTCCAAACCCACCCGGGCCCCCAGTCCCACCTTCTCAGAAGGTACGACTGGAGCCCTAGGGGCTGGGTACGCCACCCTTCCCATTCAGCCTTGACTTGGGACGGAAAATGGCTGTCGCTGTCCAAGGACCACAAGTAGTCCTGACAAGACTCAGTTGGGCTGACGGGGAGCAGAAAAAACATGTTGAATCGCCCAGCTGCCAGCGAAACCATCCATCCCATTAACATCAAAATGCACACTTCCAACATGGGAACAACATGAAACAAATGCTTTGCGTACAAATTGCACAACATGTGATAGCTGATGCAAATTGAAACACACAAACATATTCAAAGTAAATGATATCAAATGGCAACATGGAAACACGTGTCTTGTAGATGGAATCTGGAACGTTTGAGTACCGCACAACCACCTGCGCCCAAGAGAAACTTGCTTGAGGAAATGCCACAGGCAAGCTGTACATGGGAGATCCAGCAGGCACATAACAGCAACTAAGCCGACCAAATTGGGCTGCAAAGGGAAGAACATATTCTACCGAAAAGACGTTCACGGAGCATGCTCTTGGTCTGTCTTCTAAGGAAGATTCAGGGATCCCCAACTAAAACACACAGATCATCATCTACCCTCCCTCAAACAATCATGGAAGCTGGGCAAACCCCCCTTGTAGAGGACAAGACTGGTCTTCCAGGGGCCCGGGCCGAACTGTTCCACGTAACCATGATTGTTTCAGGGAGTGTAAGTGGTCTTCCACACATGGAATCATGTAATCCTCCGCTCCCACAGTCCGAAATCCTGCGACTAAAACAGCTGTAAAACATCCCCAAACTCTGAAGTGGTGCCGGAGTTCTTCCCTCGGAAACGCCCCAAAAAGCAACTCCAAGGGTCAAAACCTTGCACTGCAGGATGATCGAAGAGCGGCTGCGAGCGGAAGCGGGACTGAGCCATGTATCCTGAATGAAACGGTTCAATGGTGCCAGACTCTTGTAGACTCAACTATCAGAAAGGCTCTACCTGGTTTTGGGCAACCTGGGTCACTAATTCAATCTTGTTACAATCACTCGCTACGACATCATGCACCAAGATGTTCTGTGGGGTGGTCCAGCAAGCACAGCGGAATGATCCACTGGATGTCCGTACCTCCGCTGAAAATGAACAAATCAGCTGATTATATAGATGGCCTATTGAGAGATGTTTATCTACCTTGATGCTAGGCTTGGGTCCGCTCATGTCCGATTTAAAAATAAGAAACACATCACACATCTTTGCCTCAGCCCAGTGACCCAATCCAAAGCTGCTGTGCATCTGTGCCTTTGGCAGCCACTGCTCTCCCACCGAGAAGAACCAAATCCGCTGCAGACTCGCAGCCCGGAGCCGTTGGCGGCTTTGCGAGGACAGTCCATCATGGAAAATGAGCACCTCAGTCCGTTCGCCGATCTCAAAGAGTTCAGGATGTGGCAAGATTTATCCATCGGTTCATTTATGTCATGAGTTCAGGAGTTTATCCATGGTTGATCCATGGTTGGTCCATTATTAGGCTATGACATGCTATGACCTGTCATGAGGCTTGTCCACACACACATGGCACCCATTCCTTGTCTCTACAACGTAACCAGCCGCTCCCGCATCGCTCCGCGTGGTCCAAAGAATCGGACATGTTCCCATGTGGAGGGACTGGATGGCATGGTTGAAGAAGATGTCGAATCCATCTGAATCCAATTCCAGGGCACCGGGTAGTCATGCTTAGCGTTGAAGGCTTTGAAAAGACCTGATGGCCAAATGGCAGTGGCTGAGGGATCTTGTCCCTCATCCTGTTTCGTAAAACGAAAGCATTGAACAATCTCTTCAGAGAAGTATAAATCCCAAAGCAGCAACAAGCAAGCAAGGGGCCAACACAATACTAGTCATGTTCCCGCGCACGATGATCAGTATCAACAGTTTGGGTCAGCTGATGCAACGATGCCTTCCATGAATTGGCTCAAGCAGCACGATCCTCACCACTCTGACTAGCTTCGC
>CAXIVM010001892.1:0-13000 GCA_964035705.1 Porites rus | reverse complement strand
ACCTTCAAAAGGCTGTCCTGTCTGCCCCCCCCCAAAAAAAAGAACACCGGCCATATGGGGTCTTCCGCCGGTGGAAGACAACCCCCGTTGTTTGGGCCCCGCTCTGCCCGTCCTGGTCAAAGAGGCGGAAGGCCTTGCGAAGGTCTTTGTCTTTCTGTCGAAAGAGAGCCCTGCACAGCGTCGTGGCCTCATCGAAGCATCGAACAAGGGACGGCAGAGACCGGAGACCCACCGGAGGTCGGAGAGAAGAAAGAAAGAACACGAAAAGGTCGGTTGCGTCGAGGGTCGCAGGTTGTAAGGTTCCAGTGACTGAAAAATGGCCTTCATGAGATGAGTCTGCTTCAATGCATACAAAAAACAGAGCCTGCCAGTCTGCTGATCCATTTCTCATGATTCCAGGTGCTGTCGAAACGCCATCTTCAGCAAACTCAAACCTCCTTCAGCCTCTTGATCTTCCCTCAGTGTTTCAAGAAAAGGAATGCCCAAGCTTTGGGCCCACTCGTCACTGTAGCCGGCATTGCGCATTTGTTGCACCACATTCACCGCCTGCCGCACCGGCTCGGAACAGGCGACCCTCCGCCCCTCCGCTCGGCGCTCGGCCGGCCACCCTTGCGGTCTGCCGCGCCTTGACCAAGGTGTTCTGGCCCAAGGCTCGGGACACCACCGAGTACGTGTCCAACCTTCAGCCAGCTTCCAAACCACCCCCTCCAATGCATACAAAACAGAGCCTTCCAGTTAGTTTGTGTTCTTTTTTTGGAAAAGAACGGGAAAAAACGTGTTCAAGTCTCAAACAGGTCCGACCGGACACCTATAGGAGCGGTCAATATCCTGCTTTATCTACATTGATCATAGTTGGAAGGTTCTTTTTTTCGCCGGCATTGGCTTCGAGCGAGCCCGTCAAGACCACACACCCTTAGCGAGACGGCCTGTGCCTGTGCCTCCGAATCAAGCAATCTAGCAAACCTTCTTCCTTTTCAAAAGCTGTGAGGTGCCGGCAGGATCAATGCCTTCTCGATGATCTGGCCGGATTCGTGTTCAGCGGTCAACAAAAGGTGCTGTTCCAAGATGGTGATAGTGATTCCAATCACATCCGGTCGGTGGTGGCTGCACAAATACTAGTCAATGCCAGGCAGTTTATGGGAGTGGAATATTTACCTACATTCATCCTAAATCCATCCTACATCATCTTATAAATCTAGATAAATCCCCCAAATGCAGGCCAATCTTCCATACATGGATTGTTAGGGAATGGGATTCATCCTCCCCACCAGCTACAGTCCTTTGTACAAAGCCACAAACGTCCATCGATGTGGTGTAGGATACTTAGTAAGTGAGGGGGTTCTACTGTGTAAACCCCTCTCTGCTAGGCCCACACCCATCGGTTCGGCTGTTTAGAGACCCAGGTAGAATTCACCACAGCAACCACAAAGTCCCACCGATTTCGTACGATTCGTTTCCGGATGAATGCTGCCTATACCAACAGAGGTTGAAGGACCCTAGCGCCCTAGGGCCCTAGTTCGACTATCCCATACTCCAGGTTACGGGTCCTAGTGCAGGTCACTTCACCTCTCTTGGTAGGTGCCTGTAGGCCTGTAGGCGCCCAGTTCTTGCTCAGCACTGCACTCGCGGGTCGTCCGATCGCTTTTTGCGACCCGGCCTCCCCCTCGGCCTGGTCCTCCCTTCGCAGTCGACCTCGAGGCGTTGAGACTGGCGGCGATGGTTCGATCCCCGACATGTTGCGACCAAAATCCCAGACATGTGGCGCCATGAGATATGAGACTGACCCTCAGGGTCAGTCTCAGTTTGGCACATGCTTTCCTACCATATCCCCTATTGATGGCTTGAACTCTTGGAGCTGAGGTATCCCATCTATGTTTGGGCGCTTGTTGGGGGGTCGGAATAGACATAAGCGAAGTATGCTTTTAAATGGGAATAGCCTCGGAATAGCTGACATATTCTACACCCAGACACGTATGGAATATTTACCTTACTACATGGACCCTTAAGACCAAAGACATCTTGAGATTACGTACAGTAGTCACTAATGGCAAATATTCCATACATGGATTGTTAGGGTAAATTTTGGTCACTATGACCCATTAGTCGGTCTCGAATCTCGATTCGGCCATCTTCTCAAGTGAGTGCGTGCAGTCTTCCAAAGTTGCCGGCACAAAGCGTGATATGCGTCATGACCCAGGGAAGCTTTGACGGTGTGCACGGCCTGCACAACATTGTATAGGAACTGCAACAGCAAAATCAATACACTCCGACAAAAGGAATCGGATTTCACCATCTCGGGCCAAAACAAAACATGGAAGTGGAACCAACCCACATTTGGAAAATAGTTTGCGGGCACAATTGCCATCCACTCATACTATACTGTTTGAACATCTTCATCAAATTGTGCACTCTTTCAGTTGAAGTGTTCATGCCTCGTTCTTCCTCTGTACACCTTTCGACGAAGCGGCCTGCCACCCAACACACATGCAGAAGCTTCAGCAACGCTTCGGTCATAGAAATGTCAGTTTAAGCAGGTTGGAAGCACCAAAAACTCATCGGCCATTGCATTGGTGTCGACTACATCCTTCTCTTCTTCGACGTTAAGCAAAAAACAAGTGCTGCTTCAACAGCTGAGCAATGCTCTACTGCAGTTGATGCTCGGCTGCTTTTCTGTTTTGGACAACAGGAGGGCCACTCGCATGGATTTGCCAAGTGTTACTGGTCACTGTGGTCAGGCAATTCCGACCCGAAGATATCTGCGGTCAGGTTTTTTCGCATGGACCACTTGTGACGTCCCTGACCCATGGAGACGAAACAATATCCAAACATCTCCAAACAATCTATCAATCCTTTAAAATATGCTTTTGGTTGTGTTTGTCAACTTCAGCCTTGGACCAGCAAGAGATGGATGTCCAGCGCGGGTCGTTGCGACCAGGCAATTGCTGTTTGGGAAGCTCCGAAGGATGAGACCGAACGGTTGCTGAGACGCACCGCGTATGCACGCGTCGCAACAGCACCTTTTTGGTCGACTTGGAGGACGCAGAGGTCCCAGACTCTGAAAGGAGTTGCATTGGCCGAACCGCGCAGTGTTTTCAACCACTGCTGGGGGAAAGCTTCGGCAGATGGTGCGGCGAACCATGTGCATTCCCTCAGTTCCATGTGAATCTCCACCGAAGATCTTCCGCTGCACCATTTGCCGATGACCATTCATGAGGCTTGCAACACCGACATGTATGGTTTATGATGGTTTATGTACGGTTTATTCGCGCTGCCTTCAACAGAAACACTTGTTCGTGCAGGGGCAAACAGTGGGGTTACTCATACTCACGCTGAGGACGAGCTGAGGATGCTACTCAAAATCGCAACCCTCATGACTATGCCTACATCTTCGGAACGACTTCCGGCTCTCGCCAGGTCGCTCCGGGCGTCTGCGCCGCCCCTCAAACGAGGGCCGTTTCCTGCGTCTGCGTGGGACCTGGCGAAGGTCGACCGTCGCGGCTCGCATCGTGGGCCATTCGATCACCTCGTGACAGCCAGAAAAATCCATTCGAAAGGAGCGAAGCTGAAGAAGCCCGTGGATTTCGTGTCTCTTAGGACCGAAGAGAGAACCATCCTTCGGCGTCTCCGTCCCTTTGGCGTCTCCGTCCCACCCAGCTCAGAGCAGATATTACTAAACCTATACTAAACCTATACCATCCTTTCTTTAGATGCTTTTGGACTAGATTCAGATTCCAGAGATTACCAAACCATATACTATAATACTATACCCAAAGAATCCCAGATGCATCCCACATCAGACCTGCAGAACAGAACAGTGTGATGATTCAGACCTCCAAACCTCGGTCGGATTCCACTCAAAAATCCATGGCAGCCATGCCCAAAACCATGCCCAACCTCCTCCCCTTCGGGATCCTTGGTCCCGACACCCTTCGCAGGGTTGGGGCCCCCTGCTGTTCACAGGGGGGTTGGGGCCCCTGAAACCCCTTAGTTTTTGAGGGTCCGGAATCCTTAGGGCCGTCGCAATTCTATACGTGAACTTCTTGGACAGTCCCCGGCACCCGGCGCCCGAAGGCCAAGTGCGAGTGGCCGAAACCTGCACGTCTCTCGGTCTTCAGATTCGCCCCGGCGTAACCGGGCCTTCCCAACGGAAGGTCTGCCAATGTCGCGCCGCGGGAAGTGTCCACCGGCAATGGGGCACCGGCAACCTGAGCGAAAACCGTTTGCGTCAGACCAAATCGATGGTTTTTGGAACCGATTAGGGATGGTTATGAGGTGTTACGAGCTCTTTACCCAGAACTTTCAATCACTCATTTTACTCCACCTGATATTTAGTCATAATTTCCACCACTACCATGGGGATAAAAGGAATAATTTTCCTGGACTCTCGGGCTTACAGGCTAAAGTAAACTGGACGAGCCGAATGTTCACACCATAGATTTGGTCCAATCCGACGTGAAATCAAACCATCTCTGTTTCGTCGGAATCGGAGCCCCAGTGGACTGCCAGAAAACCACTTCGATCTTCCAACGACGTGCAGAAGTTATGCCTATTGTTTTCTCTACAGCCAAGTTCCGCAGAATTTCTGCAAAGTTGAAAGATCCAGGTATACCACGTTAAGCATTTTGGGATCAAACATCCACCTGGTTGGTCGGCCCGGTCGGACCCACCCTCCAAATGTTGGTTTCTTTCATGAAGCCCTTAGTGAATCAGGCAAAATGAAAAGGAAAAAATAATCGTTTCTACTGAGGCTTCGTTTTTGGTTTTCCGGCTTCGTTTTTCAAGGAATTGCACCAGTTAGGCTACTATGCTCTGTTTGTTCACCAGGTGAGCTATATTACCACTAGACCTTGACAATGTGAAGTACAGCAAAGGAACTTCTTTAAAACCTACCAATACAGCAAAGGAACTTCTTACAGTACGGGGCATTTGGGGCAGGGTCTACAAAGGACACTTTTTCGTTTGGGGCTTCGTGCTGGCTTCGTTTGGAGACACCACATTTCATGCACTCCAAGAGGTGTGGTTTTCCGGCTTCGTTTTCCAAGGAATGTGCAAGATTCTGCAAGATCCCACCAAAAATGATCAATTTTATACAAAAACCTAGTCGCTAGGATTTTGACTGTGGCTCATGTGTTCTTGGAATATAGAGGACTGGGTGTGTTCAATGTAGAGGAAAATGGTCTTCCCGTGGCCTATGCCATCCCCTTCCATATGTGAGTGGGTCAGAGTGTATTCCAAGTGTCCTTTCAATGCTTTGGAACGCCATTCTGTCATACCCCCACCACAACCATCCCCAAGCCCCCCATCGCTGGCCACGTGGTACATGAAGCAATCTCATCTTTGTAGCCAGATCGACCCACCCCCCAGCACACAATGTTGGCAACGTGATACAGTGATACATGAAACGACCTCTTGATCGATCGAGAACACAGGTTTTAAACAGAATCATCCCCCAAATGCTCTCCGAAACGCAGAGGAATTCCGACGAGAACGAACACAAAAACAAAGATCATGCACACAGAACGCTATCATGATCGTGTTGAAAAGGTGCCCAACACACAATTATTGTCAACATGTTATTTCCTTCGCGAGGATGCAATGTGCAGAAGTGATAAACGCGATGTTCACGATCAATTCTTGAAACATGTATGTGCCTATGCGTGCTCGCCCCGTGGGCTAAAACATGAACACAGTATGTCCGTCATTGTCTTTCAAACACACTCAAGCAAGGTTACAACACAGGTGTTTGCTTCCCCCAGGAAAGGACCCTTGGAGGTGGAAGAAGGCAACAAGTTGAGCCGAGAAGACATCACTCAGCCCGCCCGCGGCCCGCTGCCCGCGGCCCTGGGTCGCTGCTGCCGATCCTGCCGATCGTCTGCTGATCCTGAGCCTCCCGGCGTGGCGTGTTCGAAGGGATTCTGTGGACCGTTCTCCACCTCAGTTAGTAACAAGAAGCTACTAGTAACAAGGGCATCGCTACGAACGGAGCAAGAAGCTACTAGAAGCTCCTGGCCTTGCTACTAGGAACAAGAGCTAGTGCAGCTGCACTCCGTGCAGCTCCAAGGCCGCGCATTCACCGCGCTCCCCGCTGCTCCGAGCAAGGTCGAAGGACCAACATCACGTTCACCCAAGACCAAAATGGTGGACCTGGTACAGTAGTGTGTTGTAATCGTAAATTCTAGTAAGCCCATGTAAACCCAACCATTAAGCTTATGGTGGTTGGAAGCGTAGGGTCAACATGCTTGTTGCATGAAGGCCTGAAAAAAGAGGAGACACACCCATCATGACTGCCGCCACTAGAGCGCCCACAGCAGCAGGAACTCTCGTGACTGTCACATCACCACAAGAAAAAACATGAAACTGACATCACTCTGACTACGAAAACTCATCACCGTCAAATTGATCTTGGCTAGGTCAAATTGTGCTGGTCGTGGGATTCACACCGAGATGAACATTACTGAAACCTCGCCAAGACACATTCGACAATGGAAATCCCGGCGTGCTTTGCACAGATGCCTTCAAGCAGTGCCATTGGTCTCTGTCAGTGTTGTCTTGTACTGAGCTGTTTGACTGCCATGTCCATCCATGCCATCCAAATCGGTCTTCTTCCCCGGCCAAATCGTGTTCGTTCTGTAAAAACCGGCTCTGCCTGGCCGATCTCCCCTGCAACCTGAGATGCATCGAACGGTCCGGGCTTAGTGGGGGCAAGCATGATGAGCGATCTCGAGTGGTGTTCAAAAATGTTCGAAATGGGTGTGTACTCTCCCTGGCAACAACCAAAGGAAGTGGAAAGGGTGTGTACTCCCCCTCTTGGTCTTCGGAAAACCATCAACCCCGGAATCGGGGACTATGGGACCTCTTTGGCCGGCGGGTGCCTCCCATGGTTTCATGGTCTTGGTTTCTAGATGTAGCCTGTAGCCTTACATTGTTTCAAAGAGGGTTTTTCCCAACGAAGTAGATCGGCGCATCACACCCAAAACCACTGCAAATGATTTTTTTTCTGTGTTGCGACAGGTTGGAGAGGTCACTAAGCCGAGGCCAATTCAGCAGCAGTGCAAGAACTGCTTGGGGAAGTGTTGCGCCTGCGTGCGCACCAGCATTCTTGCCAGAGTTCCTGCTCTTTACGGCTTATATACTCCACAGGTTCTTCCAAAAGCTCTTTTTGAGCTTCCTGAAGATCAGTGTCCATAGTCTCCTCCAGCCCTCGACTCACCAAGCTCTCCGACTCCGAGCCGCGGAGTGGGAGCTCCCTTGATTGGAGCTCGGCGATGCAGTCGGACCGGGCTTGCAGCTCGTGACTTGACTCTGCTTCTGCCTTAGCAGCGCGCCAGGCACCCATGACTTGTCGCAGCAAAGAGTCCAAATGTGAGCTAATCAGACTGGAGAGCCCGCAGGGTGTTGCCTTCGGACGATCGAAGGCCACTCCATGCCCTCCTCTTCCAATCCATCGCCACCCCCGGTGCACGGTGATCCGATCGGCGGCCTGGGCGGCTGCTTTCCTTTTGTCCTTTCTTCTCTTGGCTTCTCTTCGCCTTCTCGTTTCTGTTGCTTCTGGGTTGACCGTCGACCCCGCCCTCCGCGGAATGGACCGCTCCACCTCCGATCATCTGCCCCTAAGTAGGTCATGCCACGCCCTCTTCATAGGGTGAGCAAAGGACCTGATAGGCCTCTGCAACAGCCTTGAACATGGTCTCTGCTTCTGACTTGTTGTAAAGGTGTTTGTCCGGGTGCCATGTCAATGCCTTCTTTTTGTAAGCCACTTTAATGTGGGCATCACTGGCATCCAAGCGCACTCCAAGGATGTCGTAGTAGTCCATAGTCAACTTAGTCAAACTTCTATAATATATTTAATGGACAGCACTACTGACTTGAGTCATTGCAAATGAGTTTCATGAAAAGAAAGGTTTCCTTGGTTCACACGACCATGCTATTCCAGTCTGAGTGGAAAACTGAAAAACGATTGAATGGCGAATCCGTGAAAGCCCTCTAGAGCCCCAAAACATATAATCAACCACACTTAGACCGGTCAGCCCGATCATTCCATTCACCCACCCGGGAAACCTCAAAAATCGACCCACTCGTTGAAACACCATGAAGCCGGTACAGAGCTCCGTGTGAACCACTTCATCCTGGGAGGACTCAAAGAAGATGTGCCCCTTGCACCTGAGATCATCTGAGATCAGGGTTGAAGGTGGTGAAAAAGGTGCAGAATATCAGCATGAGCCCTAGAGGTTAAAGATTGTTAAAGTTAAGCCTGATCACTCAGGAAATTGATCTCATATTATACTAATCTTACATTATTTTCAGGCTTTAGCCGTCATCACCTGGACATCTTTGTCCACGTCCGCCGTGCTTTTCTGTGTCAAGTCTTTCCTAAGGTGACGACTGCTCGGGAGATGTGCCGTGCGGCCCATGTTTGGAGCCGGCACAGGCGCTGTTGAGGTGCCCGGGATCTGGACAAAAATCAGGACACTTTCTCCACTGTCTCCAAGTCAGAGGATGAAAAGGACTTCCACAGGACGATGGTGGCATGGTCTCCGGACGAGGCGGACGGCACCTGCCTTGGGATTTCTGGAATAAGTCGTCACCCAGCAAGGCACTGTTCCAGACCTCAAACAACTAAACTTCTACCAGCAGTCACAAAGGGGTGCTTAATGGAGGTTAGGTGTGCCCATTATCCACTCACTTGGGGACCAAACACCACCCCTTTGTGACTCCTGGTAACATCTATTTCACGCACAACGATTCGATCTCGGCGCCCCCAGCGCATCTCGCTCTCCACGTCCTGCCTGGGTTCGGGCAGGCAGTGCACTTGAAGTTTCAAGTTTCACAAATGGGCGTGTAGCCAGGCAATGGCTCCTTGGAAGGAAAAGTTTAAAGAAAAAAAAAGAACAAGGTGTACCCAGCCACGGATCGGGGGTCTCCCTCTCAAAATACACACGATTTATAGTTGTGCAGCAGCTGACGTGCTCCCTCACTCAGCCAGCAGCCTTGGACCATGAACCTTAGGCGGCTGAAGCTTCAAAAAGCTTTGGGCCTGTGCAAAGAGCCCTGCTAAGTGCCACTATACAACAAAATCTAAACTACCCAAACACTGCCCGTGCCGCTGATATGGCCTTAATATGGCTTGATGAACGTAACTACTGATGTGTTTTCATGTGTATTTTTCTGCTTGCCGGCTTCTGTCTGAACCCCTTGCTGCTTTGAAAAGGATTTGAAACACCGGATCGCCCCCGTTAGGAAGGTTCACCGAACTCGTCAGACCATTCTTTTTGTAGTCGACTGGACTCCCAGGGTTTATATAGATGTTATTGGAATTTATTAGACTCTGACTCTCATCTAATTTTACAGCCATATCATATGCATATATGTCTTGCAAATAAAGGTGGGATTGAATTTAAAAAGAATTGTAGATTGATATAGATTCATACATATAGACTTATAGATTCTACTCCAAACACCTCACTTCTTATCACACTGAAAATGCTCTTGTACGATTTCAGGAGCAATCATCTATAGCCATCAATCACTAGCAATCGGGCACCCGTTCTTGTGTGGCTGCCTGGCCGCGATTCCACCAGGCCGATGTGTCCTTCCTTCTCCCAAAACAGGAAGTTCCGGTGGCGATGACCACACCATCACCGGGTGGTTTCGCTGCTCACGCTGCACCGGTGGCGGGAACCCCGGGATCACTGTCCCGGCCAAGGAACTCGCGGACGAGAAGCTCGGGCTCGCATCTCCGAGCCTGGTCGACGCCCCAACCGGGTGGCGGGGCTTTGGTGAATGGACTGGGAGTCTGACAACCCACCACGAAACACCCAAGCAAAGGCAAAAGAAGCACATGATTTGCTCCTTTTATGCTTCGTCCAAGCCACAGTTCGTGCACCACCACGGCAGAGTCAGCCTAGCAGGTGATCTTCAAGAAAGAGTGAGTCTCTGTTACTTGACGAGTTCCATGTCCCGTTTGTTCAGTCGGACAGCATGACGACGGGGCGTGGCCTCAGGGATATGTCCTGGCGATGGTGCAAGCTCAAGAATTGACGCTCAAATACTTGAGGCAATATCCAAGTCTATATGCCCGCAGGGCAGCTGCTCATGGCCATTTATAAGGCAAAGCAAGCAAAATACTTGAGGGATCGGTTTCAGAACCTCCAAAGTGCACGACGTCTTCGTTCGGACAAACATGGATGGCCACATGGATGGCCCTGAAAGGAAGACCGTTTTACGAGTACCAGACAGGGGTTTTCCACTTCCATGTGACTTCCAGGGAGAGTAACTTCAAGGGAATTGCAAAGGTGACAAGTTTGCAATCTGCAGCTTCTGACTTGTCCTGAGGATGAGAAGCTGGTTGATGCATCTGCCAGCCTAGAACTGCCCCCCCCAATTGGATTGTTTCCAAACCCGGCAGAAAAACAGGCTGTTCAGTCATCTTATTTAGCGTGAATGTGATGCTTCCAAATAGCAATGTGATGCAACGTGCTAGTTTGCAAACCTGCGTGAATCTTCTGGCCTCTTAAAGCCTATACATACACTCTGCAGAAAAAGAACAAACACCATACAACACCCACAATATGCATGTTTTGTTGAACCGCATTTAACACACAAAAATCCAGCAAAGACTCGACTCATAGACTACAACAGTACAACAGTTGCGAAGGAGATTCCTTTCCAGTGCCAGTGTCCCAGTCCGCACCACGAACGAAGGTGATTCGTGGTGATATGAAGTGATATGTGTCGATACATCCAGCCAAGTGGGCTGCAAGGAGTCCATAGTATCAGAGCCAAGTAGCTGATCAATCTGAAAGGAGTCTTCGACCTGCACGGAACAAAAAGAAGTAACATGTAATTGTTCCAATTGTTCAATCATGTTCCAACAACCAAATGATATGCACCTCAGCTGCCCCTTCAGCATCTCAGCTCTCCAAGGATTCCAAGCAGGTTTTCTAGTCGGTCACTTTTCAACACCAACAGAGGTGGGTCAGGACCCGAACGTTCAACTATCATAACTATCCCAGTTTGGGTACCCCAGGTAGACCGGGTCCGGTCCCGGTCACTTCACCTACCTCTCTTGCCCGGAGTGACCAGTCGAAGACGACACAGCGACCGAACAGCTGGACGACCGCGCCTGACTCCGACGGCCCAGCGATCGGCTCCGAGGTCCTGCGGGGGGCGTGTTGAATAGAGACGTGTAAAACCTGTGACCTTTATATATGGATTAATCTACTATATGGTAACAGTATGTATAACAACAATATAGAAAAATACTTAGAATATCTTAGAATATCTTATATAGAATATCTTAGAATAAGAAAATATTAGATGGTCTATTTTAAAATGTGTATTAAACATCCTCTGCCTTGGTTTTCCCAGGGCGAAAAGCTCAAGAGAACGGCACTGCGACCAACACAGCGGTTGACACCGGATGTCAGACGGCCGCCTGCGATGGCGAAGGCAGGCGTCTGCTTCTTCCTGAAGGCAACGGTTGAAAACCCGAAAAGACACGGGCATTTCACCCAACCAAAACCAGTCCCAGGATGCATGTGTTTATCGCATAAACGTTCCGTGCGTTGGTCCATTCAAAAGGTCGAATACAAACCTTATCAAATCTTGAAATTCCAACCTCTCAAAAAAGAGGACCTTCAAAGATCCAGTTCCAAGTCAAATTCTTCCAGCCCTCTCGGCTCAATCCCCCTCGGCTTCCCCGGCACGATCTGCTCCCGCTGTCGACCCTCGCCTCGGCGCACTCGCAGCACGCGATAAAACGCGACGCACGCGCCACGCGACGCGACGCCGATGTTTCACTTCACCCGGTACAATCCGAACGGAGAAGCCAGACCCGAACGGTAGGAAGCTCTGGAACCGAACCGGAGCTCTTCCGATTTTGGAAGCAAAACATGGAGTCCGATTGGCCGAGTCATGGCGACAGTCTGCACTAGTCTGCGCCATGGCTTTGGGGTGACATGGGGCTCGGGATTCGGGTGATGACCCTGCCCGCCGGTCCAGTCGAATCACGGACGGCTCGGGTGGTTCGGGACCTCCCGAGGATCCCGATCGACGCATCGACGCATCGGCGTGGCCGGCTCAGGGTCAGGCCAAGCTTGGACTCCTTGAGTCCTTAGCCCGCGCGGTTCCGCGAGGGACCCGGGAGCGTCGTCTGAAACGTCGAAGAACGTCCCAGGCGTCCGAAACGGGTCGGACCCGTTTAGGCCGGTGCCGATCGGACTGAGGCCTGGTCCCTTGCCGGAGGCGGACGTTTGTTGCGCAAGCAGGTGGTCCATCCTCAGCTGAAGCAGGCCATCATTCAGGTGCACGAAGAAGGATCCTCCGTTCAGGGTGACTATCTTGGATTTGCTTAAACCTGGCTGTGCATAACCTTAAGCAAAATCACCTTATAAGCAAACCCGAGAACAAAACCACCTGTTGGAGGGTGCTGGTTCCGAAGGAGACAAAACCTCGGACTTGCTGCGTGCTTTACCACTGAGACAACATTGCCAGACATTTTCAATGGTGTCAATATATAAAATAGGTGGCAAGAGATAGAATCTCCACCAAACATAATAAAACGGCTGGCGCCAGGGTGTTTCCTTTAAATAGAATGCCTGGCGCACGGAGGATCTCCACCACTTCTACATACTTCTACCAAGCGGCTTCACAAACAGCCGCTCCGCATCCTGCGCTGCGTGCTCGAGGCACAACCGGTTTTGGGATCCCCTCGACCAAGGACCAAGAGGGAAGAGGCTGCTTTAACAAAAAACAATAAACCCTACACCTCCAGTCGTACCTCCTCAGTAGGTATTTGGAACCTCCTGTGGCACCCACCCCAGTCTCACCTTCTCAGGTTCGCTACGACTGGAGGCCTAGGGAAAACGTCCTGGCGAAGGCAGCTTTTGAAGACCCACGAGACCCACAGGCCTTGAAAATTGGTGAACTCTATGTTGATTAAGAAAAATGTACTGAAAACATTGAATAGACATTTAAAAATATGAGAATACAATCCTTCATA